>JAIUZE010042294.1:0-17787 GCA_022085475.1 Heliosperma pusillum | reverse complement strand
TTTCACTAAAGTGAACCTATTAAAAACGTATTCTCATCTTTTATTTATTTAAATTACTTGTTTATCTTTCCGCAAATTCGAGGGTGTCACAGGGAATCACCCAAAATCAGATTAGAGAAACCCTTTTTCCTTTATCACTAAAGGGAGAAGCTAAATGGTGGTTCACCCGTCGTTTAAAGGAAGCCACAAGACCAATGGAGTGGGAAGAGATTGTTATCGCTTTTCACCGTAGGTTTAGAACCAATTTGTCAAACCTATCAATTAAATCACAAAATGAAAGTGGGGAAGGTTCACAAACCAATGGGGGAGAGCGAAAGAAGAGTCGAGTGGAAACTTCAAAAGATGTTGACACCACAATTTCCTTAGCCTGTCCCGTTCAATCAAACGAAACCACCCCAAAAAGCACTTTATATCGCCCTAAAGTTTTCAACCCATTTACCTCATTAACAACACCATGTGAACTTTGTGGGGGAATAGGGCATGCACCTCAACGATGTGGGAACAAACTCACACCCTTAAACCCTTTCCACCCACAATTTCGCCAAACTCAACCCACAAATACACCTCATACAATTCCAAACTCATCCTTTCAAAATGATCATGTGATAGCAAAAGTAGATGTTAAGTTAAGGGAAGTAATCCAATCCCAACATATTATGTACTCATACTTCTTTTCAAGCTTAAACTCACTCAAATCAGCCATTTTATCTCTCCAAAAGAGAGTAGAGGAGTTGACCCCATCGAGTTCTAGCCAACACACCCAAGGGAGTGAAACACCATCGATAGTCACAATTGACATGATTAGTGATAAACCTTGTGATCATCCTCTTGGGAATGAAAAGAGTGAGTAGCCTATCTTTAGGTTACCCCATGAACTTTGCAACAATCCAACACTATCCAAACCAACCAAAGTCCCTACATATGAGGAGACATCCCGTCTCGAAGCCTTGATCATGAAATTGATAAAAGCTCAAGGGAAATTGGAAGAAAGAATTGGAGAAGTAACTTTGGCAACAAAAGAAGCTTTTTCAAAATTAGAGGCACGGATTGGCAAAACATCTAGGCAAAAAGAAGCAACTAAAGACTCTCGCAAGGAACCTACCCTTGAAGAAGGGAAGATTCTCATTCCTTCCAAACTTAAGGACCCAGGTTGTTTCAACATTTCTTTCACAATGTGTTTTCATAAGGTCGAAGGTGTATTGTGTGATCTAGGAGCCGCTATTAGTGTCATGCCTTTTGATTTCTATCATGACCATTGCCCGATACAAATGAAATTCACTAGTACTAGCCTTCAACTAGCCGATGGATCTATGCATACTCCCGCATGAATTGTGGAAGATGTCCCAATACGAATTGGATACTTCCTCGTTCCCGTCGATTTCTATGTCATATTTTCATAAAAGGAACGGAATGACTATATTATATTAGGAAGACCCTTCCTAAATACGGTTGGAGCTTGTATAGATGTGAAAGGAGAAAAGATCACGTTTGAAATAGATGGATCGAGTGCCACCTTTGATAAAAAGGGGAATGTGTTGAGCGTTGGAGATGGCGACCTCGAGGCTTTCAAAGCTGCGGAGGCATGATTAGAATGAGATTGCCATGGGTGTTGGCAAAAGGTAAATGAGGAAAATCAAGGACGAATCCAGCTACAAGGAGCTCAAATCCCTTCATAAGGCTTAAGGAGGGATAGCAAAACATAGTCTAGCATGACTCAAAAATGCGCTTGTCGGGAGGCAACCCGTCTTTTTCTTTACTTTTTCTTTATGCATTCTTTCTTTTAATTATTAGACAATGATTTTAATTTGGACTATTTTATTTGGACTCCATTTTTGGATTTTGTGTTGTAATAGTTAGGAACAATTTTTCGTTTTACTTGTTATTGTGCATGTCTAGTATATCGTTTTTCGTACTTAGAATCGGAGGACGTATTGAGACAAGAAGGAGCTATCCTTGGCCCAAGTTGTCAAGATTGCTAAGGTTAGTAAGTATGTTCAAGGACATAGCCAAAAGGTAAGAGCAAGTGGCAAAGAAAATAGAAACAAAAACCGGACCAACAAGTTTCCCCGATCGGATTGCTATATACCCGATCGGGTAAATTGGCTGCCTCGTATTTTGCTCTAATTTCTTCTATAAAACCCACTTTCTACCTTTTGCTTGCTACCTTATACCCGTGTTCTTCAATTTCAAAGCTCAAAATTCTCTCAAAACCTTCAATTCTTGGTCTTTTCTTACAAAATTTGTTCCTATAGTTCATCAAGGGCAACTTCTAAGCATCATCAAGTAAGTTAATTCTACTTTAGTTACTTCAATCTCTCTATATTTTTCAGAAATCCAACATGAACAAACCCTAACTCAAATTTGGGGGTTCTTGATTTTGATTATAAAACTTGTTTAAATTGGATTTCTAATGATTCTTACATGCTATAGAGTGAATTCTAGTGATTAATTAGGATGATTACTATGATTTGGATTCCCATATGCTAATTAGGATACTCATCTTTACTATATGCTAAGAACTTTTGCTTAAGTGGTAGTATGATGCTTGAATTCATGCTTTATACTATGAACTTATGATCTTATTGTGATAATTTAGCATTAGTACCCTTAGGTAGTAGCCAAACTCATGATTTAAGTATATGTTGTTCATCTTAGTGACATATTGTTATGCTTAAAACATCCATTTGTGCTCAAAAGATAGCATGACAATGTTTCACTTAGGTTACTATGCTTAAATTTGTGCTCACAACTTAGTATTCTAACATGTATGCTATCAACTTATGTTTATGGATGAAGTGTTTTAATACTAGTTATTTGTACAAAATGGCACGTACATTAAGAAAATCAAAGAGGGCAAGAACCTCCACTCAAGGAGAGAGTAGTAGAGCACAAGAAGAAGATATAGAAATGCTTGAAGCAAACGATCAACCCGAAAATCAAGGAAATGCTATGCATGATCTTAACTTTCCGGATGTAGAATTTAGTTCACACAAGCAATGGCAAAATTGGATACTTAAAAGCAAAGGTATAAGGGCTACCAAGTTGCTCAATGTTTCTTCTTTAAGGCATATGAAACTTTATGAGCATGTTAAAGTGTTATTTAGGGGTCTAGGTATGAATGCTAGCATGAACTTTAGTCATGAGACCTACCCTCAATTAACCCTTGAATTCTTAAGCTCATTCGAGTTACATAGGTCTAGAAATAGAAATACCATGCCTCAAGTTCAGTTTCGCTTGTTTAATGATGATTATAATATGAACTTGGAGAACTTTGCTAGACAATTTGGTCTCAGCACTGAGGATACTGTTACCTCACCTCCAGAAGACTTTGATATTAGCCTGCTTTGGAGTGCTATTTCGACTTACCCTGTCTCTCGTTGGGACCATGTCCCACACCAACACATCCATCATCCCGCCATTAGAATCTGGCAAAGATTCATGGGATGGACCTTTTTGGGTCGTGCTGAGCCTCAATTGGTGAGACGAGTAGAGTTAGAAATGTTAGGAGGATTTTTGAATGTGAATGGTGATGAACCATGGTCTATTAGTATACCGTATCATTTTGTTCTTCAGTTGACCAAAGCTATTAATCCTAAGAACTGCCATTGTCTATGGAGGTCTTATCACTCACCTTGCTATGCGAGTTAATGGTTTTAACCAAGCCACCATCGACCTCTAGGCATTGACTACACCTCCCACCGAGATGGGAAATGGGTTGGATTATGCTTATTTTGTTCAGCTCAATTGGTTTGGAGTCTCTCACCCCCATATGATTTGGAGGATAGCTGGCCGTGATTCGATCAAGTTGACCGCCGAGGTAGAGCAAATTCCATTTCTTCGGCAGCGTCCTCAACTTCAAGAGGGTGAGGCCATCTTACCCCGACCCACTTACTACCTTCCTGTTGGGGATATTACCCACATTGACCCCCCTGTTCAACTTAGATCCCGCCGCCCTGAGGTAGGATCATCCTCTCACTCGACCCATGCTGCGGGCGATGTGACCGCCATGTTTGAAGCCTTAACTTTGTCCATTAATAGAATTCAGTTCGACCAGCAGCTTGCTTTGCACCCCATCTATGATCACTTTGCTAGGCAAGGTGTGATTAGACCTGAGGGCCCCCACTCGTCTTTTTATACTTGGCCCGAAGGGGGGTATGGTACTACTTATGATGCAGGTGTGCAACCGACTGGACCGGATTACTGTGGAACTGACTATGGCGTCGAGAGTTTTGGGGGGTATAGAGGTGATTTTGGAGATCACCAAGTAGGAGAGTACCAGTCCTTAGGAGCCAGCGACCCAACCGGGATCATTACTTCTCGTGGTAGTTATTATTCTGCAGATGATACCTACTATACAGATGCTTCTGGATCCGCATCCGAGCCACCTCCTTCCGAGAGGAGAGGCCGTAGCTGGTGGCCTTTGTGATGAGATGATGAGCTCCCCTTGTTTATACTAGCTTGGGGGAGGCTAGACATTTTGTAAGATTTTATTTCTTTCCTTTATTTTTCGCATTTGTAGTTTTTCTTTTTAAGCCCCTTTTCCCATTAGAATTTCATATCGTTTCTCTGTTCCATGTGCTACCAGCCGTTTCTCGGTTTGTTTCTGTTATAATTGCATGCACATTGAGGACAATGTGAAGTTTTAGCTTGGGGGAGGATTTGCATTTAGGATTTGCATTTAGGATTTGCATTTAGGATTGCATTTGGATTTTTATTTATTTTTTATTTAATTTTCTTAGTTCATTTTTAGTTTTTATTGAAAAAAAGAGAAAAAATCAAAAAAATCAAAAAAAAAAAGAAAAAAAAAACAAAAAGAAAAGATCATTTCCATCTTACATTTCTCATTTTATAGTTTTTATAAGATGATGTTTCACTATATTATGAAGAATTGTGCATTCATGGGGATGTCTTGTACACAGTAGGTAGGAAATTGCATTTGGACTTAATTAAGCTTGATCTTGACTTTGGCAAGCTACTCATATTGTAAGGTAGAGCCTCCAGTGGTCGGTACATCTGAACCCGATCCCAGTTTAGGAGTGAGTAGTTTCTCCTTATAGTCTGTGTTACATCAAAACGCATAAGTATGGTTTTTATTCCATTTTCTATAAGTATTACTGTCATGATCTACATTTTGAAGCCATTCAATCTCTTGTTCACATTTCGCAAAAACACCCTTCTTTCTAGCTACATTATAATATTGCCTACCCTTGTTGAGCTAGTAACCAACTATATGCGTAGGGGTGTTCTATGCTTTTGCGATGTTCTAATAATGCCACCGTTTGGTGTGAACTTGTCTGGGGATTGCTGATTCCCGGGTTCTGATGTGAAAGAGAAAAAGAAAAAAAAAGAGCTTTGAAAAATTATGAAAAATGAAAAAAATGAAATGAAATTGAAAGCTCAAAAGAAGAAAGAAAAAAAGAGGAAAAACGCTTCCATGAAAAGAAAAGAAAGAAAAAATTGTGGGAAGTCGTAACTTGATTTTTCATAAGCCAATATGTTGCTTTTGGCTTTGACTTTTGTTGATGGGAATTGGTATGATTTGGATTAAGTATCCACTACACATTTGGTTATTACTAGTTTGACTTTAAGCTCCACATGACCAAAATCATTTGTCCACTTGCTTACCCAAATTTCCCAAGCCTATTGTTTACTTTTCTAATGCTTCCTACATTATATTTTGATCATGATTAGTTTTACTTAATGGTTTTGGATTGTCTACCATACTAGACTGCGGGCACATTCTTATAAGTTGTAGATAGGTGAGTGTCACTTCAAATTTGAACCAATATTTCCTATTTTACAAAAATTTGAGTGAAGAGTGTACCGTGAGAGTCCATTGTCAAAAAGATCATGCAAGAGCTGAAAAGGTCCAAATAATATTTTCTATGTTGCGCCGTTATGTAAATCTCAACCATGATTCGCATTTTCCTTCGCCCTTGTTGTAACAGGTTTATGATTCATCTACTTGTAAGAGCTTACTTTTTGAGATTTGTATGATAGACTGATCATTGTTAGCTACCCTTGTCCTAGTTTTGATTGTTATGTTTGCTTGACGACAAGCAAGGGTTTATCTTGGGGGAGTTTGATAAGTGATATTTTGTACTGATTTATCCCCCGTGTAAGCTCGATTTCCATACGATTTATGCACTTTGGTTAAGTGATTAACGAGCTAATATTGCTATTCTAGTTGTTTTGCGTGTTTTGACTCGTTTTATAGGAAATGAAGCTGTTTTGCTATATTTTCCTACTTTGTGGAGCAAAGGCACTAGGATACGAGTTTTCAAGGAATTGATGATAGCCAGTTCACGATTTGATTACGATTCCGCTACATCCTTCCTCTATTGGATTTATTTTGGACTTTGGCTTTGAAACTCAAAAGGAAACATCAACCCAAGTCAAAAGAAGATCAGCCCAAGCCCAATTCCGTATTGCATTGACCAAGACCAAGGCATAGGATTCCGTGCCTAAGACGAAAAGACGGAAGAATCCATCTTGCACATTTACCTGATCGGATTACCATTTCCCCGATCGGGTATTTCTACAAATGGACGTTACTTAGCTCTTCTTCAAACCGAGCTTAAATGAGTGCATTAATACTTAGCCCTATAAAAGCCAATGATCATCACACACAATTATCATCCAATTATCCATTATCATCTTATCATCATATACTTATCTCTTATCATCTTTTTATATCTTTTAGCACACTTTCTTACAAGTTTTAGAATATAGTTTATTTCTTAGTATTTCTCTAGTGTTTTCATAGCTTTTGTTATTGGATATTTGTTCTTTACTTTCGTTCTTATATATTCATATTCCAAACTCGGTAATTCTCTATCTCTTACTATGCAATTCTCATCATGAACTTTAATTTAATTAGTATTGTTTTCATATTGTTGTTGTTAGGAAATCAATCTAAAATTAATCTAGTTAAAACCAAAATATTGTTTAGCATGTCACATTACATTTTACCTAATCATATAATCCTAAAAATTGTCATTAGAATCATTGCTAATATAATCACCATAATCACTTTAGTATTTATATTTCATAGTCTAATTTCCTACATCTTTTTCTTATTAATTTACTTAATCACATGATCACATAAATTAGATATAATATTGTAAGATTAATATTATGTAAATAAAATAAATAGAGTTGTAATATTGAAATGATTTACGAGTTAAATGAATTAAAAGAAGAGTAGATACCATTTGAACCATCTAATTGTTTCTTTCTTTGGTCGTGTCAAATTCTATAACTATATTTAGTGGCCATAAACAATTGTTTGTATTAGTCAATTTCTATCTTTATAACGAGAGTTGGGATGGGAATTAGGACTGCCAATATGGGTTTAGTCACTTAACCATGCTGAGAGGACGTTAGGACCCACTAAAAGGTCGGTACGAATCCGAAAGGAATATACCGCTACAAGGCCTAGACAATCATAGTAATTCTAATGTTGGTATTAATGAAACTTTTAATTAGTTTTACATGTATTTCTCTTTCACTATTTCAATTTGATTAGTTAGTTTACTTTACCGTTTTAGATAGTTTATTTTATTGTTATCTAGATAGTTTACTTTATCGTCATTTTATTTATATTCTTAGGTAGTTTACATTATTGTTATTAGTTAGTTTATTAGTCTAGTTAGATAGCCTTTCAATATTGTCATTTAAATATCGCTTTAGTTAGATTTTAAATACTGTCATTCGGATCAGAGAACTTCCCCGATCGGGTACGTGACAATCCGATTGGGTAAGTCTTCTGTTTTGAGTTTTACATTCTGCAATTTACATATTTGTCATTTACATATCGTCATTTACATACTTGTCATTTTATTTTATGTTAATAGCTTATACAACCACCTCAAATGACTCGAACTTAAATGAAAATCAATCCATAGCAATTCATAGTTAACACGTACTCCCTGAGGATCGACACCCTACTCCCTAATTACATTCCTTATGTTGGTAGCCTAAGTACGGGTTATTATTTTTGTATCGGGACCGCGACATAACCGATCAGGCGTCTGAAATTAGTCGCCCGAATTTTTTTTGGCGACTAATGACTGCCACTGGGTCTTGGCAACTTATTTCAGTCGCCAAATTCATTTTAGCGACTGAAATTAGTCGCCAATATCAGTCGCCTGAATGTTGTTTTCTTGTAGTGATTTCTCGTACCTTTCCTTTGGCATGTAAAAAGTTTCAAAAATATCGTAATTTCCGTTATATAAATTGCATGCTTGTTATGTTTTATTTCCGCTATCGCGAGGGTTGTCACATAGTGTGCTTGGAATTAATAAGGGTACACAAAGAAGATATAGCTACTCAATCATGCAAGTTAAATAATTGTGTTCTCTGACTGCTCTTATGTATAGGCTAACTAAAACAAGGCAAAATGAGTTCGTTGGATTATTTTATCATGTAATAAAAAACATAATAAAAAAGGAAGTACAAAAAAAAAGTATAATAACACCCTAATAGTTACATATTTGATGCTTACGACAAATCGATAAAGAACGCTCTTATAAGTCGTATACACTTGGTTTTTAGAAAATCAAACTTTTTTAGGAAAAAAAGTGTTTCTTCTAGATTAATGTCAAGTGTGGTTGGTCAAATTCGCTGAACAAGTTGTTTAATGCACGTGCACGGTACCAAACAAAATGTATAAGACATTTGATTTGAATTGTTAGGTCCAAACATGTGTCGGTTTTACGACATAGGAAGTCAAGTATATAATGCAAAGATAGAAAAAAAGGATGGACTTTCACGAGGTCCTAAAACGGTGCATAATGTTGGTTATTTATAGATAAATGGTTGGGGTGTAAGCTGGTTAATTTTTTGCTTTCTTGTGACGGCAACACTGAGGCGCGAGTGCAATAGCTTAAGACGCAGGTCTCTCTGCGGGAAATAAGAGATTTTTTGTAGTTGAAGTTTGCTTTGAGGTAAAAGATTAAGGTTTAATGTGGCATGGGTAAAGTCGCTTCTGTTCAGTGCGTTGTCCTTTTCTCTTCGATTTTTTTTTGTGCGGATTTCAAACCTTTTTTTTTCTTTTTTTTTGTATATTTTATGTTAGGGCCTTCATGTTTTTGTTTTGATGAGAGTTCTATGTTCTCTACTCAAGGTTTTTTTCTTTGGTGGTTGGTTTGAATTTAGAGAGAATAGAAGAGAGTGTTTTAGAGAGAAGGGGGAGTGTTTATGATGAATGAATTGTGTGAGGAGTGAGTTAGGGGGATGAATGTATTAGTGGTTTAATTAGTGTGGATGTGAGAGAAGTGAGTTAAACACCTTATTATTGACAATTTTTCTCTTTTAATCTCATTCATCCATCTTCAAGATCCAATGGCCTACAAGATGACTCAAGGACTCTTGAGGTTGGGGTGGTCTCAACCCAGTATATGAGTTCAAATGAGTCCATAATTTTGGTTGAGTCTCTAAGTCCTTATCTAGACCTCTAGATCAAACAAGAGATGAATGGATGAAATTAAATCATTAAAGACACTCAATAACTACTAATTAATGCTAGATTTGAAGAGAAATTTTGTAACTTTATGACAAACTTTTGTAACTTTAGTTTTTATAAATGTAACTTCAACAATTGAAGGTGTAACTTTATACTAATTTATTCATGTTTGAGTGCAACTTCAACCTTAAATAGTGTAACTTTATGCTAATATAATGTATTTTATAAACTAGTTTGAGTTTATGTAATTTCAAGAAATTGTTTATGTAGTTTTTTCATGCTCCGTCTCCAGTAAATTTAGAAGTGCCATTTTCCCTATATCTATCTGTATCCGAGTCTATTCTGGATGCATCCTAGGACGTCATGGTGAAGGCGGATCCTGGAGTGTGATACATTAATGGTGATGTAGGGGTTAAGGAAGGCGAAGGTGTGGGTTTTTAGAGTGGTGACCAGAATTGAAGATATTGTGATCGAGTAGGGTGAGACCTTAAAACCACAACATAGGGTAACCCATCAATGGTGGAGGCGTTGGTTGTTTTTCATGGATAAGAGAAGGAAAGAATGGAGGGTGTCGATTGATTGGTGGTTGAAGGGGTTTTCTTGACGGATTATTTCAGACGGATTATTTCCGTCTGAAAAATAAGACGGGATTATGTTGCTACTTTTTGATAAAATGTAACCACAACTTATATCAACTTGTTTTCAATAGTGGTTACATCTAACTGTAAAGTGGTTACAAAATCCCGTCTTATTGCTGCTGACCAAAATGGTACGTCTGAAGCAAGACCAACTGTTTAAATTATGAGTGACATTCATTTAGTTTCCTATTGGAGATTTGCGGTAGTTTTGTGGAGTTTTATGGTAGGAGTAATGGAGTTTAAGAAAGGTATTTGATGAGGTTTTTTCATGGATAGGATTTCAGATAACAAAGAGATTGAATCGATTTTGGAGGGTGGGAGGAAAGGGAACTTTTTCGAATGAAATAAGCTAAAAGAGGGTCCTTAGCCAGTCCATGGACCAGATGCGAGTCAAGGATCATTTCAAGTTTTTTTGTTTTCTTAATTGGTTTCGGCACTAGTTCACAACTGTGGGTCGTTCGACCAGCTGCATGTCGTCCCCAAGCTATTTTATCTTAATTTGGACCTTATAGATGAATCTCCATCCGGTGGACGGGCTACCGTCTGACCGAACGGGGTTCCAGCTTCCGTCTTCTTCGCTTCAAATTTTACCATGTTCCATGATCTATAGATGAATCTCCATTCGGTGGATTTTATTCCTTCTCGGTCATCCAGATGGCCGACTGATAGCCTACCGGTTTCTCTCCCTTATTCCATCTTTTTTCTTGTTAGTTACCACCAGCCGGTCTTCGACTGACGGCCAGTTCATTAGCTGATGGTCCTTTCCCTTTGTTTTAGTAATTACTCGTGACGCCAGTCGACTGATAGGGGGCCTGTCGACCGAATGCCTACACTTTTACCTTGATTTCAGATTTTGGCTTGGCGCCTACCTCTTGGCAGGCCTCGTGTAGGCAGGATTTCAAAACATACCACCAAAAGTCATCAAAAATACTTGAACACTCAACCAAAATGTTAGTCCTATGTCCTTCCCACACTAAATTAACTAATAATGCAAATATCAAACTAAACTAAATGCAAAGATTAGGGAAAGAATATTTACTAGGCGGTGTATGCGATATTGGACCTGAGCGACAAGACGAAAATTGACATGGAAGATCTAAACACTGAGGCAAGTCAAATTGGTATGATTGGGGCAAGAAAGAAAACAAATAGGCTGTGATAACAAAGACGGTTCGAGACAAAGGCTAATGATAAGATAATTGTCCTAAATACTTTAGGAGAAGAGGCGTTTCATGGGGGTCAAGGCAATAAGAGAATATGAGTCTTAGAAGTATTAGGAGTGGAATAATTTTAACTCGAGGAGGAGTAGGGAAACCTTCCTAATTTCATTAGTGTTGGTTCTCTTATTTCGTAATTGCAATAAGAGTTACTCCCTCCTATTCAAGTAAACATTCCCCTTTTCCCTTTGGCACAAAATTGAAGGAATGTTGATTAAATAAGGTAAATTATTGTGGTGGGGTGAGGTGATAAGAGAGAGGGATGTATTGTGGGGTATTATTGTAACACCCGGAAATGTACCCTATTTTTCTAGTAGAAATATTTTACGAAATCTTTTCAGTAATTTTATGTTTTAATTAAGATTTTTATGTTTCGAGTCGAATTTAGAATTTCCGAGTTCGTATTTGGAATTTCTGCGAGATTCCATGAAAATCCCGTCTTAAGGCGAGTTTGACTTTTTCTTGACTTTTAAGTCGTCTTTGACTTTTTCTTGACTTTTAAGTCGTCTTTGACTTTTTCTTGACTTTTAAGTCGTCTTTAACTTTTCTTGACTTTTGAGTCGAGATTGACTTTTCTTGACTTTTGAGTCGAGATTGACTTTTCTTGACTTTTGAGTCGAGATTGACTTTTCTTGACTTTTGAGTCGAGTTTGACTTTTCTTGACTTTTGAGTCGAGTTGGACTTTTCTTGACTTTGGAACCGTCTTTGACTTTTGTTGACTTTTTTCCTTCATATCCACTCATACTCCTTAACCTATTTCATTCACAAACACAACACAATTCCTTCATCACTAAGAAAACTCAAACCCTTGCGTCCATCTTTGATCCGATCTTTGAATCACCGTATCTCCTTCGTTCTTTGACGGACTTCACGTAAGTTCGTCTTATTCTTCCCCTCTTACCTTCATCTATCCGTGATATTGGTTTAATTAAAATTACAGTCTTTCTCGGGGGCTTTTTTTTAAATTATCGTTCTTTACAAGGTGAAGTATCTCACTTATATTGCCTAATTGAGTGGAGACTACTAGGGAAAGCTTATTAATCGATTTTTAATTTAATTAAAGACGCGAAAGGTAACGGTGGAATGGTTACTCGGTATCAATTTACGTTGTTTGCATGCTATAGTTAGAAATCGTATTTAGAATACGATTAGAAGCTTAGGAATCATGTTATGATTTATGCTTGTGGTTATTTGATGATTGTTGATAATAAATATTGATTGTTGATAATTATTAGAAGTGAATTAGGAGAATTGAAAATGATAGAAATGGTGGTTGTGGTTCTCGGGTAGAAGGGTGCTCCTGGCCGAAGGACCGGC
This sequence comes from Heliosperma pusillum, assembly GCA_022085475.1. Taxonomy (NCBI): domain Eukaryota; kingdom Viridiplantae; phylum Streptophyta; class Magnoliopsida; order Caryophyllales; family Caryophyllaceae; genus Heliosperma; species Heliosperma pusillum. Next base: position 5,148 of record JAIUZE010042294.1, on the reverse strand, counting down.
AGCCGGTCTAGTGGCCGGCTGGCATTTCACTGCTCCGACCCTTTTTCGTAGAATGATCATATCTCCTTCGTTACTTGCTTGTTTTGGGCTTGTGACCACTCGTTGGAACCGTAAGAGGATAAGCTATCACCTCGACTTGAAATTTCTGCATTCCCATATCTAGAATATGAGTTTGACCATTGGAAGTAGACCCCTTGTTTTGATATTCCCAACCTGTGATTTTTGTGTTTGTTAGTGTTGTGCTCTGAGCCGGCGGTGGTGGGGGGTCGGCCGCCCCCTCCCTTGACCGGCCTGGAACACATTACCTGTTGTCTATGATTTAGTTTTCCTTGTGGCTCTGAGCAGGCCACCGGCCGCCGGTCCAGTTGACCGGCCTTCGAAACACGGGCGTTGTTCTTTGCCTTTAAGTTCTAAAACTCATAAGTTTATTAGTGCGCATGATCCGTTTATACGTTATAATTGTACGTAATGTCTTAAATTATTCATGTTTGGATATACTGATATCTCTTTCGCATGTATCACATGTTTTGTGACGGTTTTAGATATGTTCCCTCTTTGAGTCGGTTTTTACAAATGAGTTGGTTTGAGCACTATTTGTCTTGTGCTTTGTATTCTCATTCCCTTGGCTACCTTCCCGTTCGTAAGGCTGGAATGTCGGAACGGAGAGGTATCCTACTGCTTAAATGCATGTGTTAGTGGGCATACGACGACGTTGTTGGGAGTTGAACGCTATGCGTTGATCGACCCGGCCGTCAATGTTGTGTACTTGCGAGGTGGTGTTATTTGCATGTAGCGTACCGCATGTTATGAGGCTTGAGCTCGTTTTCCGCCTCTTTCGTGAATTGATCTACCGAAATGAGTGGGGTACTCGGAGTAGTGTAAGAGGGGGGTCCGAGTCTGGCTGCGAAACGTTATCGCATTGTCGAACGGGAAAAAATGTGATTTCTGGATCGGCCAGATTAGGACTGGACAGGGTATTTATATCGTCGTTCTCTCTACCAGGAGGACATTAGTCTACAGATACAAATGTGATGTGTTAGGTAGTTCAGGGAAATGTTTATCACGTGGATGCCTGTAATCATACTCTGCCATGTACACGATGCTAGTGCGTTTCATTTACCGTGAGATATGTCGTCTTGTGTCGTTCTTTGAATGCGTGATTTCATGATATTGTTCATGGTCATTGAATGATTGGACACCGTCATTGTCTTGGTTCGTGAATGGATGATAATATGTTGGATATTATGTGATCATCGCATGACTTGACTGGTTTGTCTGTCGAGTCTCAATCTTATCAATCTTATACCGCTAACGGTGAGATGCAAGCCCTAGTGAGCGTATTCGATTGCCGAAGAGTGTCTTCCCCGAGTCTTTGAATAACATGATGGCTTCGGATTTGATTTCCATGTGATCTTATAATTATATCTTGTATTGCCTATCTTTTCTTATCGTAACTCACATGTATATTTATATATGCATGCTCTACTTTCGTATTTCCTTATATGTACGTTAAAGGTGATATGGCTGGGAGAACCCGGAGTTACTCCCCACTGACTGTGGCGTTCATGTTTTTCATGAATGAACAGGTTGCTTGCTTGGGATGCCTTTTTGGATATGATGTTTTGGGGTTCGGGTGTGAGCTAGCGGGCGTTGTCCCTGGAAGTTTTCACCTCTAGACGATATTAGCTAGTTTTGCTAAACACTTGTCCTTTGCTAACATTTTAAGAGACCCCGTCTCTTTGTTGTATTTCCTTACTTAGTTGTAATATTTTGACACTCCTCGTGTTATATAACTTGCATGTTTAAAGGTTTTTAAAATACCGTATTTCCGCATATCTTTTCACATGCTTGTATGTTTTATCTTTCCGCATTCGCGAGGGTTGTCACAATTATTGTGGGGTGAGATGATTAAAATAATATAAAGTAAGAGTATTGTGAGGTATTGTTGTGGAGTGAAATGATTAAAATAAGTATAAAAGTTTACCAAAAAGGGAAAGGGGGTAGGTATTGTGAATAGATGAAAATGTAAATGAGGAATGTTATCTTGAATAGGAGGGAGTATTTAATTTCCTAGTTTGGATAGGAGTAGTTTACTAACTATAGTAGGAGTATGTTTTCCTATTTCTAGTAGAAATAGAATTAGTAATTCTATTAGGAGTATGGTTTCCTAGTTTTAGTTCGAATAGCGTTACTAGTTCTATTAGGAAAAGGAGTTGTTTTCCTACTTTCGATAGGAGTACAAGTAGTTTCCTATTTGTTATTCATTAACACCCGTTACCATAAACGTTATCGTGGCTTCAGTAGTCACTTCTACATACCTAGTGTGAAGGTTTTATATCGTCTTTACCAACCTAATTCTTAGATACTTTAGTCTTGATATATGTTATTTATAGTTATTTTAAATAGTAAATTTGTTTTGGTAGTAGTTGTATTGTTTGGTTGTGTTTTTACGCAATTTTAGTTTAATGTGTAGGTGTCATGTTCGAGAATCACATTACCAGTTTGACAAGTGACTTGGAAATTTTTACACTTATGTTTTGGACTAAATTCATGCCAAATAATTGGTTAATAAGAGTTACAAAATTTTGGATTAGAGACAAGATAAGTCAAGGCCCAAAGATCAAGGTCAATGTGCGGAAGCAAGTGAAGAAGAGGCGCATATAGAGAGAAAGCCGCTAGGAGCGGCAAAGGGCCGCGGGGCCCGCTAAAAAGGGCTGTTTGAAAAGTCGCTAGGCGCGGCTCAGAATATGAGCACTGCAACTCTTCTAAATTTTCTTTAATTCGGCAATTATACTCACACTTTATGAGGCTTTATAAAGACGCTCTTCTAAGACCTATAAAAGGAGATGTTGTTGATCAAATTACATATAATTCTTCTCCCTTTTAATCATTAGATTACATAGAAAAACAGTTTACAATTTCTAATTAATTTTAGTTAATTTGTATGGAAGTCTAAGGTTCTACATCCTCGAACAAGTTTTTGAAATCTAGTTAGTTTGACTTGTAAGAGCCTTATTCTATTTCTATTTTATTACTAGAGTATCAAATTTAGTTTGCATTATTTTTGGTTTGTTAATTACGCATCTAAAATGATCAACTAGTTTTTATAGTTGATTAACCATTGCTAAATTAGATGAATGAATCTTTTGTTCGTTTATCCATTCCATTGTAGCAATTATAATTCATCAATTTGTATGCTTTTTCATCATTTTTTAGTTATAAAGAACTAAATTTGTATGTATCAAAGTGAAGCAACGCTTATTTTCTTCATTCATTCATCTTTTCTTAATTCCATTGCTTGAATCGATGATTTTGATACAATTGAGCACTTGACAAAATTGACATTATTGTTAGAATTATTTGTATACGCTTGTAGATTATAACCATTCTTAAGTGGAATTAGAAGAAAAACAATTTCGTAGCAAAGTGTTCTATAGTGCAACGAAATAGAAGAGTCAATGTTCAATTGATAACTAGTTGGTGGAAATTACTTGCTCCAAGAATTATTCTCATCATTAGATTACACATTCAGTTATTTATATCGTTTATATTTCATTACATTTTATCATTGCGTTAGTAAATTAGATAGATCAACATTTCAAAACCCCCCATTTAGTTACTTACTTTTCTACAAATTTAAATATTAAAACACCTTCGTTGTGGGATCGATCCCTACTTATAATTACTACTAGTTTGACTTTGTAGTGGATAAAAATACTAATTTGGAGACTCACGACAAGTGTAGCCAAATTTTGGCGCTGTTGCCGAGGAACGCAACTGTTTTTGTGTGCTTCTGTAAATATTTCTTGTAAATATTTTTTAATTAAGGGTCTTATATCATTTAAGTTTTTTAAAAATATTTCTATTCCTCGAAAAAGAGCATGAACTACTTCATAACTACTTTGAAAGGCTCCAAGAGTACTTGATAGATTACCCATATCTACGCAAGAGTCAAGGATTTTGAATTGGGGTTTACTATAATTTCAACTGAAAAACTCAAATAGATTTGCAAGTACAGAGTGCTGGTGGATTCTTTGACTTCAGACATGAACAAAAATGACATGTTCTTGATCAAATGGTTGAGAATACCTAACATTAGAAATAACTAGTTCAACTCTTAATTTTGTCCCTTATTTTGACACCTCACCAAGGCTTGAACCGTGTTGAAATGATTTTGTGAACAATAATGTTTATCCTAAGTCTCTTACCCATGATGTGAGTGCTCCAAGTTATAATAAGGGAGAGAGTCATACCTTTGATTTGTTGACTTCGTCTTATAGTGAACCCAACATTGATTTTACCTTACCTCCGCAGTTTGATGATGACTCTTTGGGCGGTGGCCTGAGTTGTGTCTCTTGGGATTTGGATGACACTTTTGACTGGAGTCTGAAAAAGAAAAACTTGATTAAAATGATCCAATTTCATAAAGAAATATACCATGAGCCAATGATTGTTTTTGAAATACCTAAATGATATGATGAGTATGTTGTTCATTCTTATATCATTTTGAGTGTTGAATGGTTCATTTCCATTAGAAGCTCTTATGTGACAACCCTCGCGAATGCGGAAAGATAAAACATACAAGCATGTGAAAAGATATGCGGAAATATGGTATTTTAAAAACCTTTAAACATGAAAGTTATATAACACGAGGAGTGTCAAAATATTACAACTAAGTAAGGAAATACAACAAAGAGACGGGGTCTCTTAAAATGTTAGCAAAGAACAAGTGTTTAGCAAAACTAGCTAATATCGTCTAGAGGTGAAAACTTCCAGGGACAACGCCCGCTAGCTCACACCCGAACCCAAAATAGTCAAAGCAAAAAGCCATCCAATGCAAGCAACCTGTTCATTAATGAAAAACATGAACGCCACAGTCAGTGGGGAGAACTCCGGGTTCTCCCATCCATATCACCTTTAACGTACATATAAGGAAATACAAAAAGTAGAGCATGCATATATAAATATACATGTGAGTTACGATAAGAAAAGATAGGCAATCCAATATATAATGATAAGATCATATGGAAATCAAATCTGAAACCATCATGTTATTCAAAGACTCGGGGAAGACACTCTTAGGCAACCGAATACGCTCACTAGGGCTTGCATCTCACCGTTAGCGGTATAAGATTGATAAGATTGAGA
>JAIUZE010042287.1:0-10859 GCA_022085475.1 Heliosperma pusillum | reverse complement strand
TATATATATATATATATATATATCACTAAAGTGATGTTTATGTGGTCGGTACGGAAGCTCATCTACAAACATGGATATATGATTTTTTGATGAGAAATTAGGCAGATCCCTTTTACATCACAACAACCAGCTGCAAGTAGAGCTGTGCAAAGGAGCGGATCAGCCCGGCCCGACCCATTTAAAACACAAGCCGGGCTCGAGTTCCATATATCCAGCCTGACCCACCTTTGGTCCGCTATTTTAGGGGAAACAAATTAAATAAAATATATGTGAAGCCCGGCCAGCTTTTGGCATCCCACGGGTCAGGTCCGGTTAACACCCCTAGCAAGTCTACCCGGCCTGCCCTATGCCAACGGCTTTGTGGGTGAGCCCGACCTGCTTTTGGCATGCCACGGGTTGGGTCCGGGTCACACCCCTAGTAACCCGCCCTATGCCAAGGGCCTGATGGGTGATCCCAGCCCACCTCTGGGTCAGCCCGAGTCGTGGCCACCTCTAGCTGCAAGAAGCGGTAAGAATAGAACATGTAGGCATTTTAGAGACCAAACCAATAGAGTCCATTCAAATAAGTTAGCAAAGCTTGTCTTATCTACAATATCGTAACAACCATCAAAATAGGAAATGGCCACAATCTCACCTATCATCCATCAGGCATCCACCACCTGAAATTATATATTTTTTCTTTTTAAAATCTATATACAATACATTCTTAAGATATTAGTTAGAGTACATGATAAAAAGTTAGCTGAAAAAAGATCTAACTTAATCATTTTTAGTTAATCAAAATTCAACCCTTTTTTTTTGCTTCTATGCTCGCATTTAGTTACGAGTTTATCACCTGATCCACTCACTTCATCCACATATGATGGATGGATGGATGATGGATGATAAGTTACACTGATGACGAATGACGAATGTCGGATGAAGGTTCACCCAAACCGAACGTGATCCATTGGCATCCCTACTAAAGAGTTTAACATTGGCTATGTGAAATACTGAGAGGATAAATAGAAATGACGAGAGAAGGGAGCGGATAAGAGTCAACTTACCAGTAATACTATAGTAGAGTGAAGTAAGTTATTCCCTTCCTTGTTTTTTCAATAATGAAGTAAGTGAGCAACTTGACATGTAAACAGATCAGAGATGGGATAGTGATAGAATTCAAATGAATACTATGGAGTAGGAAATTGGGAGTTTAAGCTAACAAGTCAGAAAATGAAAGAAACTAACTTAAAGACTTTTGATGAACACTTAAGAATTCAAATTAACATGTAACTCAGAAATATGTGCACAAGACTGAAGACTTAAAGGGTCGAAAGGTGCAGAGCCTCACACCTAGGCTTCCTATTAACATCAATAATTTGCAAAAACACCACTGTCACTACACAGGAAACAAACATAGGAATCGGACCGAACATCCACAACATCAGAGTAACAGCAAAGTATATGGCTCTTAAACCAAGCTGCCAGAACACGGCGCCTTCAACCAAAGCATCCAAGACGTACCCTTGAGGAACCTCTATGTTTGGCATGCTTAATAAGAAGTTTGCATGCACATAAGACCGTGCTGATTGTATGAACGACACGAAAGCTAGTATGAAACATAACAGTATGCAAATGTACTTGATGGGTACCACTGATGTTTTCGTATCTCCGTATATGATATTTGATACTAGTTGACTGTTTGAGGAGCTTCCGACCCATGTTCCAATGAATGCAGCGAGAGCAAGAGAGGTGGATGCCATGAATGTTGCTGCTGATATTGTGCTACTGATCACTGAGAATGCTGCTCCTCTGCTTGCCGAATCAATCTGCAAATAATGACCTTGATAATTACACTTGTAACCAATAATATAAACTAAAATGTGAAATTTTAGTTCAAAAATTCGAAGATTTTTCAAGTTTGTCTTATGGCATTACTTAATCGCCCCCCTAATCGTAAATTCCGACTCCGCCACTGAATATTAGTGTTTCAGATAAAAACATTACCTTCATAATTTGATTGACCCAAGCTTTTTTGCAGTGATTCTCAAAGCCAAGAACAGTGGAATCAGGATATATCAAGTATTTGTATAGCAGTATAGTATGATAACCAAACATTATGAATAACCCACCCGGAACGAGGAACAAATCCAAGTAATCCTTATTCCACTTGGTTATTAACATCATTAATCCTCCCTAATTAACTCACTTCTCTATGAATACTCAACTATCTAACTAACAATGTTCAGTATACAATTTGTGACTCTTAATGTGATTTTGTTTGAAATAATGTTACAAGGGAATGTAAGAGGAGTGGGAATGTTTGGTGATATGATCATGTTGACATTCTGTTGTGGAATAGTAAGTTAGGCATAATGTTGTTAAGCTACCTTACTAGAGTAAATTATAAGTACCAATTGGTAACATGAGCACACATTATTAGAACTAGCAATGCTTTTTTTCATATATTTGTGTTTATTATATGCATGTTCCAATGTGTTGATGTTTGGAGGATCAGAGACACTAGAAATAACAAAGACCTCGGTAGAAGACAGAACATAATATGCGTGTCTCGGCGCCTCTATTCTGTGCTCTCTAGTCGTAAAAGAAGAGTTAGTTTCGGTCATGTAAATGACCCCGTCTAGGACGAGATGAGATAGGTTAGATGTACGCAACTTTTCGTTTACGCTATTTTTCTGGGTCACTTTTTTTATCTCAATGAAGATGGACCAATTCTATCTTCAGCTGAAGACGGGTCAAATGTGACCAGCTTGCCGACCAATGTAATCAGTAACATTTCCTGAGCTATAACGGGTTGTTTGTCACATGGTTATATTTGCCGTTAAACTGGACACATTTGGCTCGTCTTCAGCTGAAGACGGAATTGATCCGTCTTCAAAGAAATCTTTCTTTATATTCAATGGTAAGTAAATGATTGAGAGGAAAAGAGCATTAAATGATACTAGTATTTCACTAACACAAGAAATGGAGATAGAAACTAATGTCTCATTATATTGTACACCATCTATTAGCCAAATCTTAAGGATAAAAAATCACAGTGTTGAAGTGGATAATTTCAAAAACGGTGTTGATCCACTGCTACTTGAACACAGTTACATCTTACATGTGTGTAGTTTGTTATAATCAAGGTCAAAAAGAGTGCCTTAAATGGTGAGACCTACAATAGCAATCAGTTAGAGCAAACTTTGAATACGAGATCAATGATCACAAAATCAGTTAGGAATGTTAAATGTCTGATCAACAACTATATCATGCTGGCATTCTTACAGTACAACCGTCAACTCACATGTATCAACAACTAACATACATGTTCTAAATCCGCTATTTACTCTGATTTTTCTTAATTTCTCGTGTAACCGTATTCGACACTTGACTTGAAAACAAAGGTATTATAATTGGATACCCTATTTTATTAAGCCAAGTTCGACACTCAGGCACACCTACCCAATGTCGGATTCTTCTAAACGAGTCTGAGTATTGTAGTATTGCAGTAGCGTTTTTCGATTCCAAAAGTAGGATGAATTATTATCTTAAATGACAAGAATACTCAGGCTTATCAGTAATGGGGGATTCAAGCAAAATTTCATGACATGAATTGGGACCTATTATACGAAACACCCCACATGGAAAACTTCATACTTCATATGCGTATTGTCTTTCCTATCACTCTACTTTGTACCTAACAATTTTGGTCCCATTTTTATTGCCCAAACTATCTAATGCATGGTTTCTCAAAGATTGATTTCGAACAGACCTCAAAGTTTCAAATTCAGCCAAACTAGAACCTCCTACATGAACCCTACGCTAACATAGCACCATATGATTTGAGTTTAGCTCCAATTCAGGGGTTCGGAGTTAAGACCCGAGAGTTTAAATGATAATGCGGGAAGAAGAGTTGTTGCTCCGATAATCCTATTTGGCTCAAATTCAAAATATATCTGATGGTGCAATTCAAATACTAGCAAGGCATTTATAATTTTTACAAACAAGATTAATTGAATATGACTAACCTAAGCCCTAAGGTGTCATGTTCAATTGTGTTCAAATACAACATTCCAAAAATAGATGGCATATCCTAATTACTAATCTAGTAGTACAACAGTAAACATCCCCAAATACTCTACTAGGGAACATAATGAAACTAACATCTAAACAAACCAAAAAATCAGTGGAAATTTACAGATTAACTTAACCTGCTCACATCAGAAACCACCCCCGGCAGCACCAACACCGCAAGTAGCCGGCCTATGGGGCTCAAACTTATCCGTTGATCTCATAGGAGCCGACTTACACCGTGTCAAAACAAATGGCTCAAACCCCACACCGGCTTTAGCCAATTTCTGCTCAATCAAATTAGCCACAGAGCCACCACTAGCCGGGAATGATATTGAAGACCTACCAGGCTGGATACCCGACCGACCACCTTGAGCCGAAGGTGGCAGAGGAGGCAGAGCCGCCACAGCCGACGCCTTAGTCTTCTTATTACTATTATTACTAGACTGATCATCCCCACCCTCAGTTTTATTAGCCTTCTTGCCGTGGTGACGCTCCGGTAACCACCGAATAAAGTCGGTCCCACAAACCCATGTTTCTTTAGACACCTCCATTGACAATTTTGGCTCACACATCATTAACAGTAAACAATCTGGCAACATTGGCTTGTTCTTCTCCTTCTCAGTTGACTTCCTAGCTTCCCCTTGAACTATGACTTTTTCTTGCTCTTTTTCTCCTACTTTCGATTCTAATTCTGTTGACTCCGCCGTCGAATCTTCTAATGATGTTCTAAAAGTTGAAGAATTTGTAGAAAGTAGACAACTTTCTTCTCTTTCACCTTTCTCTTTAACCTCAATTTCTTCATCTTCTTCCATCTTACCCAAATCTTGACCATTTCCACATTCTTCAATCTTTTCTTCAACTGTAACTGTCTCAATTGAGCACCCATCAACTAAATTCAAGTCTTCTACTAATTGGGTTTCATCCACAATTTGCAAATGTCCCACTTCTTCTAAATTGTTCTGTTTTTCGTCTGATTCTTCTTTGTTTTCCTCTCTTTTTTCTCTGTTTTCAATGTCTTGTTCCTCATCATCATCCATTTCCTCCAATTCTTCAATACAAACTACTAAATCTTCAACATTTGGCTCAATAACTTCACAATCTTCCAATTTGACACTGTTCTCCTTAATCTCAACAATTTCCTCAAATCTCTCAAACACAACATGATCTACGACCACATCTTCAATAACCTCCTCAATCTCATGATGTTGTTCTTGAACAAGAGGTGGGTCCCACAGCTTTTGAGAAAGGGAAGCCATCCTCATAGGATCAGATCTACACCTCATTAACAACAAAGCATTCTTAGGAGGCACACAAATACTAACCCTACCACCACCACCATTACCGTTATCATTATCATTATCATTATCGTTATCATTACGAGTAATTCCGACATTATTAAACAAATCATCAAACTCCATATCATCAAAAATAGACCTCCTTCTAGAACAACTCCTCTCCATGAATTCCTCATCATCACCATTAACAACCAACTCAACATTCCTCCTTCCACCACCTTCACCATCATGTAAACTCACCATCCACCTAAACACGCCCCCACATGATGAACTCACACCACCCTTATCATTATCACTAATCTCACCATTATTATTATTATTATTATTATTATTATTATTACTATTGGAGGTGGTAAAGCAAGAAGATTTACAAGGGATTAAGCAGCTAAACTCCTTCAAAGTGTGACAAATGGTGAAAGGAAGATGAACCCATTTCTGATTTCTAGGAGGGTGGGACCTACAAGCAAGCATTTTCATTTTGTCACCATGTTTTTTGGATTTACCCCTGACTTGACCAATGCAGGTGACTTTAGGGGAAGAGGGTTCATGGTGGTTAGTTGGGAACATGGGTGGGGATTGGGTTTGATTAACCCTTTTAGAAATGCTACCGTTGCGGCGAAGACGGTGGCTAAGAGAGGTGGTTAAGGAGGTTGAGTGAGAATGTGTGATGAGAGAAGTGAAGCAAATGAAGAGATCACTTGTTGTTGTTGTTGTGGGTGTGTTTGTGTTTGGAATTGGTTTGTTATGATGTGGTCTATCTAAGTCCATTATTGGCATGGGATATTACGTTATCTTGTAAGGGTAATTGGGATGAATTATTGAGTGATTAGACAAGGAAGTTTAGGTGTTTGTGTTTGTTTGATTGGATGGGTGAAACAAGAGAAGAGTGAGATTGAAGGAATGTAAAAGAGTAGAAGTAGATGAAAATGGAGAATGAGAGAATTTGACTGTTGAGAAAGGAGGGAAAGAGGGATGTTTGGGTTGTTTTTACAGTGATGACTGATGAGGTCACTGAGGTGTAATCTACTCCCTCCCATCCAAACCAAATGTTACATAAGAGAAAGCACAAGTTTTAAGAAAACATAGAAAAGGGAAGGGTAGTATTGAAATGAAAGTAGGACCACTTGAATATTTAATGTTAGTTGGATGAGTGGGGTAATGGTGTAAATATATAGGATAGATGAGGATTAGTTGGTCTTATTTGTTACCCAAAAAGGAATGAGTAGTTTGTTTTGGATGGTTCAAATAAGGTAAGTGTAACCTTTAGTTTGGATGAGAGTATCAACTACCAACTGTGAATTTGAGACGAGAGAGTGGATAACTGGTGAATTGTCATGTACGGACGAGAGTATATATATTTTAATTTCACCCATTTTATCATCCGATTAAGTCCGGAGTCCGGACTATAGAGAAGTAAGAGTTGGAAAGGATTCTTACTCATTTTTCACCGCTTAAAAGTACAAAAAAAAGTATTATGTATTTGTTTTGTTACCTTCAGAATAAAATACGAAAGTTAAAAAATAAAACACTTACAAATTGCAAAAATGAAGGTTATTTGAGGGGGTGATTCTTGTGGCAGAGTAATCGTTAATTCCCATGATGAATTCTTCAATTTTTACAAACTTTGTCACGACTCATTCTGTTTTGCTTGATTTCAACTATTTGTAAATCAACTCAGATTTATTTAATTCAGTTTAGTTTAGCTCGGTTCAACTAAACTTTATTTTATTTCAGCTCTATTCAAATCAACCCAGCTCCATTTATATCATTTTAGATTAACTCAATTCAACCCAAAAGAGGATGACCTAACTCTAAACCCTATACGAGTATTTAGTTTGTACCATGGCACGGTATTAATTAACTTGTTAGTCTGATCAGTTAGTTAATCTGTTCATCGACTCATTAGCTTAGCCAATTACCTACTCCCTCTCATCCAAACCAAAGGTTACACTTACCTTATTTGGATCATCCAAACCAAACTACCCATTCCTTTTTGGGTAACAAATAAGACCAACTACTCCTCATTTACCCTATATATTTACACAATATGTCATTACTCCACCCACCCAACTAACATTAAATAATCAAGTGGTCCTACTTTCATTCCAATACTACCCTTACCTTTTCAATGTTTTATTAAAACTTGTGCTCCCTCCCATGTTACCTTTGGTTTGGATGGGAGGGAGTATTAACCAACCATTTTAGCTATTAACTTGCCTACGAAACCGTAAACCCACTCAACAACTCATGCCCGATAATCCAATAATCAGTCTATCAATGGTCAAATGACATCCAAAATTCCGAGCTTCCACATGCCATGTTCTACATTCAAAGTTGTATAAAATAACTTAAATAACATCACATAATGTCGCATTTTAATCCTAATGCTCCCTAATATGAGTTAAACATTGCATGATTTAACAACCACCAAAAAAATAACACAAGTTCTCATTGAAAACGCGTACTATCCGTCACACGCTGAAAACGGATAGCGCCTCTTTCACAATATGCAAATAGAAGGGGCACTATCCGTCTTCAGCTTGTGACGGTTAGTGCTCGTCTTAAAATAAAGAACACTTAGATGCACAAATCCTCGAGCTAATCATCATCCTCCCTAATAATAGTAGTACCATTGAGGGAGGCATTGACTGAGGAACAAATCTACACTGAATTAGGCAAGTAAGTATGAATAACGTGGCCAGTTCATGAATCACCACTGGATATAGGACTAACTGAAATGACCAAAATGCCCTGACAACGTTCAAATCTAGCCAATCTAGGCATTTAAAGACAAATAAAGTGTAGGGGCATATTGGAACTTGGAAGTGTAGTCACATGGGAATATGGCAGGTTGCTTAACCTCTAATTTAAATAGGGAGTAGTATTTAATTTCAATAAATTAATTGATGGCGACGAGTAGAGACAAAAGGATCCAAAGGAAGCATGTGAGACATGTGAGTGGAACCCGAGTGTACTCAAACTGGCCTCACTCCTTACAGTACTACGTTTCTTGCCAACTCAACGAGACCCACGACTAGACCTGGCAAATGGGTCAAACGGGTCGGGTTTGGGTCGGGTCATCTCGGGTTTGCTCAATCTTTCGGGTCGGGTCGGGTCGGATCGCTTTCGGGTTTGGGTCATTTCGGGTATGAGTCATTTTGGGTCGGGACAATTTAGATTCATATCTGATTTATTTAGGCCATTTTTAGGTCAAAATGATCAAGTTAGTTTTCGAGTCAAGCCCATGTCGAGCCAAACTCGCACGAGTCGACTTGGACCAAGCCGAGCTTGAGCTGCACGTGGGCCGTCTCGTCTCATTATCAACCGTAATCACAATAAATTGGGTCATTATTTAGGATCATTTCAAATTGGGTCGTCTATAGGTCGGTGGTTTCGGGTCGGGTTATTTTAGATCGGGTCTCTTTCGGGTCAGTCAAGGTTCGGGTTCGGGTCTGGGTCTGGGTCTGGGTCTGGGTCTGGGTCGGGACGGGTCAATTCGGGTTTCGGGTTATCCTCGGGTCAGGTAATTCCGGGTCGCTTTCGGGTCTTGGGTCATTCGGGTCGGGTCAGTTTTGCCAGGTGTGTATAACTCTAAAACAACACAAACTACCATAGACGAATGATAAATTCTCATTGAAGACGAACCAATTTCGTCTTCAGCTTAAGACGGGCCTTTTGAGACCAATTTAACGACAAAATGTAACCATATGACAAACAACCAGTTATAGCTTAGGAAATGGTACTGGTTAAATTTATCGTTAAATTGGTCACATTTGGCTCGTCTTCAGCTAAAGACGAAAATGTGACCGTTTTCAGCAAGACTTATTGCGGCAGATATAATAGCATAGGACGGCCTCTTAAGGATATCAAATTTTTGGTATCGTTCTACAAGTGAGTTTTGCATGAGACGGCCTCTTAAGGACATCAACTTAAGCTTGTATGTAGCATATAGTTACTCCGGCCAAAAGAGTTCATAGTTCATATAGCATTGTACTCCCTCTTTCAAGTCAATTTTTATACATGTATTCAAAATTTATCTCTTATAATAACTTGTACAGATTTATGAAAATGACTTAAAATGAACGAGATTACTCCCTCCCTTCCAATTATTTGTTTACCCGTTCTATTTTTTAGGATGGGGGTAATTGGGTAAAGCAGAAGATGCATTATGATTTATGATTATGTTAGGAAGTGAATATTTCTAGTCTTAAAGTGGGTGGGTTCAGAACATCACAAGAATTGAGTTGATAATAATGATAATGAGAAAGATAGAAGCAGCTCCAAATCACGAAAAAAAGGAAGCAGTTTAACCAAACATTTAACAAAAGAACAAGATAGGACTAGTAGACTAGTACTGGACTACTGGAAGTTGCGACACGGAATAGTGACCTAAGTTACAAAAGTTTTCAAAGTTAACGTGATTGCATTTTGATACTTAGTTACCACTTACCATGCATCTGCAACAACCTAGATCATGTCCAAATGATCCACTCCGACTCCGACTCCGAGTCCAAGTTAATAAATCACTTACTTACCCTAAAATGGTGGATTTGTTTTTAAAGAGTAATAAAGGGAATATTTTAGTTAAATTCATACAAATATTTTTTAAAATTTGATGTAAAAATGATAGCACCAAGAATCGAGTAGGAGACCTCTGTAAACCTTAAAATATGAAAACACTACTACCGCTAATCCGCTATACCAAAGAAAGCACTAGCAACTATTTAAAGTTATATTTCCCAGACGAGGCCCCAAACCTTATTTGTCCCCGGTTCCGCGAACTGAATTGCACATATCATGGGCCGCCACTGCTCCGAGGTCAAGACTCAACTCAAATTAAGACAATAATCAGACTAAACAGGGTTTCCGATTGATTACCCAGTACTCCATACTCAAGTCCCTTTCCTATCTATGACTTTGTTTTACCATTCACTTTATCAATGACCAAATTCATCAATTTACATGCAGCCTATAGAAATAACAACTTGTCCTTTGGAATACTTTGTATTAAATGTTTAAGTCTCAAATAACTCAAGGCATGACAAACAGGGAAAAAAAGGTTTAGCAACTGCATACCTGTGCTAGGACTTCAGTACCACCCAATCAAGATGAAATCATCGTCATCAAGGACCTGGACGTCTGTATTGCCAACAAAATTATCTCGTCCGATTTCTTTTACTATACGCACAAACTCGATTCTCTTCTCCAAGGGAAGAGGTACATAAGGTAACCGGAAAACAGGTCTTACCACACCCAGTTGAGCTAAAGCTGTATTTAAACCAATTGGGTTAGGCTCCTTAAACAACCACTCCATCAACGGTATAAGCTTGGAATTAAGACTTGGATTTTTGCCCTCAAACATAAGTTGGCGCATTAATCCGGGAACCAAGTTGCTCGTAACCGAGATAACTCCGATAGCCCCACAGGACCATCTAGATTCATGACACTGATCATCATTCCCAGTCCAAACCACAATGCCATTGTCTGTGTATTCTTTAATCCGGTCAT
>JAIUZE010042281.1:0-15469 GCA_022085475.1 Heliosperma pusillum | reverse complement strand
GGCAACTGATTTGAGGAGTCGCAAAATTGGCGACTGAAATAAGTCGCCAAAAGGGCTATTCAGTCGCCAATTTAACGACTGATTTCAGTCGCCCGTTTTTTTTTTAAAAAACTCTCAGTATTGTTTCAGTCGCCAATTTGGCGACTGATTTCGGTCGCCCGAGTGTATTTTCAGTCGCCAAATTGGCAACTACTAATATCAATCGCCTAGTTACAGTCGCCTGAAACAAGATTTCTTGTAGTGCATGCTTTCCGGTTGGAGTACAAGTGCATATCGTGCTTGTCCTTATTGTCCAAACCATAAATCATTTTTCCTTAATCATAGTAGAAAGGTTTCTTGGTTTTATTGTCACCGTGAATTTTTACCACCTCAACATCCGTTCCGCACTAATTGTAAACACTTTCTAAAGAATAGGCAAACCGAGGATCGCATTGCCGAAAACAAATTATCCGGTGATGAGATGTGGGCTTCGGTAAAAGATTTACCGAAGGTAGTTGACGCTTCTGCTAAAGAGTTGAAAAACATAAAAGACAAGAAAGAAGGTTGGTGCAGACAAAGCATATTTTGGGAACTGCCTTATTGGAAAACATTGTTGATTTGACATAACTTAGATGTGATGCACATTGAGAAAAAATTCTTTGAAATGCTTATCACTACGGTCATGGATGTAGAAAATAAAACTTCCTTTGGAGCTAAAGGAAAAGTCGACATTCTTGAACTTTGTGCAAAATGGCCCACGACATTTAGGTTTGTATTGAACACCGCGGAGAAGAAGGCTCTTTGTGAATGGGTAGCTGCTTTGAAATTTCCGGATGGTTATGCTTTTGATTTAAGTAGGTGTGTTGACCATCAAAATTTGAAATTGCATTCAATGAAAAGTCATGATTGTCATGTCTTTATGCAACGTTTACTCCCTGTTGCCTTGAAATATTTGCTTCCTTCTGCGTCTTGGAATGCAATAACCGAGATAAGTCAGTTTTTTAGAGACCTATGTACTTCTTCTCTTATGGTTGAATCTATGGAGCGCCTAGAATCAAACATTGTGGATATAATATGCAAGTTAGAGAAGATCTTTCCCCCGTCTTTCTTCAATTCTATGGAACATTTACCCATTCACTTACCTTATGAGGCAAAGGTCGTAGGACCTGTTCAACATCGGTGGATATATCCTTTTGAGAGGTAACATCTTTTATTAAAATCTTTTAATAATTAGTTTCCATAATAAGAATAGTACATATATATATAATTCTCAATTAACGAAATCATTATGTAGGTTTCTTAATCATTTCAAGAAGAAGATTGCCAACAAAGCCCGAGTGGAAGGTTCCATATGCAATGCTTATTTGCTAGAGGAAATTTCAAATTTTTGTTCACTATATTTTGAAGACCATATTGATACAAAAGCCAAAGACTTAGATGTTAGTTTGGAATCAGACCATACGCTAAGTTCAAAATTACCCGAGTTATTCAATGAAAACCTAGGGAGTACAAGCGGGAAATGTAGAGAGAGGTACATGGAGTTGAAAGAGTATGAAGAAGCTCACTTTTATGTGCAAAGGAATTGTGGAGATCTGTTGCACTATTATGAAAAGTAAGCTATACAAAATAGTTTTTAATTACCTAATTTGATTATAATGTTAAATAATTTATTTATAACTAAAACATGTTATTGAAAATATAGGGACTTTGAGACATATATCAAACTCGCATTTCCTGATGTCACTTGTTCTAATGATGTTTGGAGCAGACATGACAAAAGTTTCCCGAGTTGGTTCAAAAATGAAGTATGTGATAGATTTTCTTGACCATAATTAACACATTTACATTAAATAGAGGATGATAAAATAACACTTCAATAAATTTGTTGTTAATAGGCTGATAAATTGAAAGATCCTTTAATTATGGCTCTAGCATTGGGTCTTAGTAACATGGTGAAGAGCTGGAGACGATATACCATTAACGGTTATAAATTTCGTGCTTTTAAAGAAGGACTTGACGTTCCCAAAGCTACCTTAAGCAATGGGGTTTGTGTGAGTTTTGTAGAAGGATTAGACTACTTTGAAATGCTAAATGAAGTAATTCAGCTTTCTTATTATACGTGTGAAAAGGTTTACATGGTCATATTTTTCAAATGTGACTGGTTTGATAATTCTCCCCAAGGACTTAATATCCACAAGGTATACGGACTTGTTGATATAAATCAGACAAAGAAACTTCGCAGACATAACCCATTCGTGTTTGATCAAGTTTGTTACACTTCATATCCAACCACAAAGAAAGGTAATCAATGGTCTGCGGTATTTAAAATAAAGGCAAGATCACGTGTTGATGTTCCTATCGACGAAACCGCCTTCCAGGAAGATGAGGTTGTCAATGATCATACAATTTCGCCAGTTATTGTGGTGGAAAACACTGAGAGTGAAGGTGAATATGATGATGTAGTTATTGTCGAGAGGGTGGAAGGGGAATACGCCAAGGACGTCAGGGAAAAAGAGGACAAAGATGAAAGCGATGTTGGAGAAAAAGAAGAGGAAGTAGAGGAAGATAATGACGGATTGCTTTTTTCTGATGATGATGAAGACGATCTTTCGATTCGTAATGATAATGCTAGTGATAGTGAATCATTTTAGTTGTAATTTTCATATGTTAAGCCTATTTTAGTCAAAGTGTATGAACTTTGTTTCAATTAAGCCTATTGTACAATCTTGATGGAACTACTTTTTTATGAATTGAAAATTTTTAGGTTCATCTTTCTTAAAACATTTAATTGACTTATACTTGCATTATTAGCTGCCGACGATTATTTGTGACTAACAACAATGTTTATAGTTAGTAAACATGGCAGGTAATTAGATCGTTGACCAGGGTGCCGACGACAACGCCGCACCAATCACCGAGGAACAGACGGCAGAGGAGAACGATCAAATCCCGCCGATTATTCTCTCAGATGACCCTACCTTGGGTGTTTAGTGAGTTGTGTTTTTTTTATCCATTTTAGTAGGTGATGTTTTGATTTATACGTACGGTTTAATTTAAGTTTTAATTTAAATTGACGTGTGTGTTTTTTAGGTGGGACGACAAAGCGGTGAACGATAATTGACAGGGTTGTCGCGTACCCTAATCAAAGATAAATAACCCAGACTAGGCTAACAACAAATTAATGTAATTAGGGAAGTAAGGGGTCGATCTCGGGGAGACGGGAGATACTTGTGAATAGTTATGGTTAGAACTCTACCTTGTACGATTGGCAAATGTTGTCACTAGTTACTAAATGCTATAATAGAAATGATAACAATAAAATAAAGAAAATGATCTAGGGAAGTAGGTTCACACATGTAGATTGACATATTGATGAAATTGGATTTAGGATAAGCAATTAATTCATTATGAGTTCGTAAGAATGGTGTGTTCATTACAATCATAGATCAGATGGTTTAGCAGGTATTTAGGCGATTTACTAGGTCTTAATCTACCATGTCATGCTTTGTCTATTCAATTCTCGTATGTCTACCTTGGAAAAGAATTCTATTCTAGTCAATGATTTTGGCCAAAAATCGTCAACTATCGTTATAGTCCAAACATGCATAGACACAATGTTTTAAATGCTCAATTTCTTTTATCCAATTATCATCTTTTAATCAATCTAACATGGCTACCCTACACCCTAGAAAGGTGACTACTTATGCATGATTAACAATGAAAAGGAAACTAAGATTATAAAACTAAGAATGATAAACATGATAAAGGAAATACTAAAAGAAAATGAAACTATAATGTAAAGACGAGAATAAAGATTACCGAAAAGGATGAGCAAAGATTGAAATGGAATAAGAACTTGAATAGGAAATGCAAACCCGGAAATTAGAATTCCAATTACAAGTAGAACAACTACAATTGAAGAAAGCTTAGAACTAGACTAAACTAAACTAGAGAAAACTAAAACTAAACTAAACTAAGAAAGAAGAAAAACTAATCTAAAGAAAGAAGAGAAGAGATGTTGTGTGAAGAGATTGTGTGAGATGAGATGATATGATATGAAGGGCTAGAGCATCTATTTATAGTATTAGGGTTTCGTGGAGAAGAGGTCGGGCATTAAACACATAGGACAAAAATAGGAAGAAGAAGCCGTCATGCTCGGATCAGCACACTTACCCGATCAGGTACACACTTACCCGATCGGGTATGTGGTCTTCTGGAAGCTCTTGACTAACGTTTCATCTTCCTTTGCTTTGACTTGACTTTCAACATCCCCTTTGACCTCTTGAGTTGGGTTTGTTGATAGGGTTTGATGTAAAGCGATGATTACTTTCGCCTAACTGATTGATCTTCCGACAACTACGAAACTGTCTTTGCTTCTTCTCTCTTTCGAATTAGTGAACCTTCTTGAAATGCTTTTCACTTGGTCAAGCTTGCTTCTTCAAATCGTCGGGCTCTAGGCAAATGCTCGGGAATATAGAAAAAGGGCGTAGAAACGTCACTTTTCCTACAAAACAGGTTAGAACACAGGAATTCGCCTAGAAGACGATATTAGCTCATAAAGTGGCTTAACAAAGCACAAATGACATACAAGACCGAGCTAAATTGGGGGTTAAAACCATACAAATATTCACTTATCAATTACGTGACTTGGTCGTTCACCCGTACATACGACGATGATTATGTCACCAAATGGGGTGATGCGTCCAAGGCAAAGCGGAACAAGATGTTCGCTTATTTTGCGGTAAGATTTTCATCTTCGAATTTAATTTCATTTTTTAAAATTTTAATCTACTCAATGTACTAACAATGGCTGATTGTGTAACAGAGACATATTAGGCCACATGACCGAGGGTATAACCTTCGGGGTGAGTGGGAGCCTCGGTTGAAGAGGCGGATTACCCAGTTAGTCTGTAGCGCCGCTACAGCAAAGAGCAGACCGTGGTGGCTACCGGGACCTCATTGGGAGATGGTGAGGAAAAGGAGCGAAGATCCGAACTTTGTAAAACAATCAAATGTGAGTAAGACAAACAGAAGGTCGGGAGGGGTAGACGGGAAAGCTTTGGGAACCCACACTCTTGGTCGGAAGAGTTCGGCTATCGTTTTTAAGGAATTAGTAAGTATTTTAATTATTATTTAATTTCTATAGTTTGAGGCACGGTAATTATTGCCGAAATTATTTTAATTATTATGTTTTATCGCTTTTTTTAGGGTGGCAAAACCACCCCGTACCAGCTCATGAAGAAGTCGAAGAAAAACTGGGATGGAGAATGGGTTAGCCCCCGAGCATCAGAGACAAAAGTAAGTTTTCTCATGCATTTTCTTTTTACTTTTCTTCTTTCCTTAGGTTGGTATTATTTATTTTATATAAGTCATAATTTTTTTTTTTTTTGATTTTCAGGAGGCGTACCAACAAAAGATGAGTCAGCCAACACCTACCGGAGCCCCACATGACCCGTTTGAAGTGTACAACAATGCGGTTGGGGGTTCCAACGATAGATCGAGGTTCTTCGAGTTAGGATCGGCGGCTTCGCAGTTGTTCGAGCCTACTAGAGGTAGGCATCACTCTTCTAGTTCATCTTACTCACCGTCAATTATTGCTAAGTTCTCACAGGAGAATTCGCAATTGAAATAGCAAATGAGTCAAATGCAAATGAATATGCAAGCCACTCAAGAGAGACAAGAACACATGGAGGCGTTCATGAGAGAGAGGTTTAATTTTTCAGGGGGCAACAACACGTGTTCGGGGATCCCTCAACCACATCGTAGGGATGACTTCACCGATGACGGTCACGGATTTAGTGGTCAGGTAGAGCCATTAGCTTAGGAATAGATAGGTTGTTTGTATGAACCATAAACCTTTCAGTTAAATGTATTGTGTAAACTGGAAATAGCTAGGTTGTTTGTATGAACCATTAAGTTTATGTAAATGAGGATTTGGTTATGATTTTTGGTGTTGATACATGTTTTTTTTTAGATTCCCGCCTTGCGGTCGACAATGAAATTGATTTATTGCAGGATTAGTCGATGTAAAACAATGCATATTTTGCATTGTGGCTGGCACAAACCAGCTGTTTCGTGCAGCTACTGGGTTAATTTGTGACGGAAATTCCGTCACAAATATTGACTCCTGGTCAACAAAAGTCAATATTTGTGACGGAAATTCCGTCACATATATTGACTTTCGTTGACCAACAGACTTTTCTAGTCAACAAAAGTCAATATTTGTGACGGAAATTCCGTCTCATATATTGACTTTCGTTGACCAACAGACTTTTCCGGTCAATAAAAGTCAATATTTGTGACGGAATTACCGTCAGAAATTATGACGAAATTTCCGTCACAAAGATTGACTTTCGTTGACTAAGAACTTGACCTGGACTTTTGTCTTGTGACGAAATTTCCGTCACAAATATCTTTTGTGACGGAACTTCCGTCACCATGCCTCTTTTTGTGACGATTTAGAGTGTCAGATTTTTGTGACGGAATTTCCGTCACAAAAGCACTTTTTCTGATGGTTTGGCCTCATTTGTGACGGGAATTTCCGTCACAAACCCGTGTTCATTTAGTAGTGATTCCTTGCTCATTGACCACCTCGACGTACTCAATCATCTTAAGAACGTGGGGGCTAACATTTTGACCCTCCTTCATATTGAGGTCGAAGAATTGGGATGCGGCTTCATATTGGACTAATATTGGTGCTCGTGAAAACATGGTCACGAGCTTAGAATAGATCGCATAAGCGGATTTGATCTTAATGGCACTCCTTTGAAGTTCGCCATCCATCGAAAAGATCAAGAAATTCACGACCGCGGCCGATTATTTTCGGTAGGTCTTATTGGCCTCCCTTACGGCGTTCGATGACCTCGCTTTAGGAGCGATGCGAGATGCCTCGGTGAAGTAACTAAGCTTACTATCACCTTCAGCGGCTAGGGGAAGTTGCTCATTCCAATCTCCGAAATTTGAACCATTCTTTTCGAGTTTGCATCGATCCATGAAGGATCTTAGCCATGATACGGTGGTGAGTTGTGGTGCGGGAGGTCGAACCTCGTTATTGTTTTCCGACATTGCGAATTAAACAAGTTTGATTACAAAATAGGAGATGAAACAAATGTCAACATTTATCGTTTTAAACACTTGCAAACATTTTAAACAAGATAAGCATTTATATAATGACCTCTACCCAATTATACAAATGATTCCAAGACCCAAATTCTACATCAACTCGGGTTTATGTGAGCCACGGACTCCACGACCTTTATTAATATAATTTGGTGGGTTAACTCTTTAACCGATTCTACAATTAGAATTCTTGGTCGATGAAATACATTTAATATCATCTTTAGCCCGGAACGCATGGGTCACAGACCCTAATCTTTCCGTTGGGAACAACCAAATTTCGATGTAATAACCATTTATTACCCCACTTACCCAACGTCAAAAGAAAGCACATCGGTGAGTCAAGCCTACCACCTAATAAAATTGGGATTCATGGGTTATACTATTTGTCAAGGCTAAATCTCAATTAATAAAATATAGGTCAAGTCAATTTATTATCTGTCTCCTTTAAATGAACTAAATTGGTGATCTATCGATAATTATAATTGACACGGTCGATTACTCGATAAAATACATGTGTGATTTATATGGCGATTTGGCATGCATGTAACATATAAAAATCATCCAAGCAATAAAGTAAATTCCTAGTATGGCCTTCCTAGAAATAGAAGATCAAATAATCTATTTACAAATTCGGAAACCAACTCCTTTGGTCCCTTGAACTTCATGTGCACGCCTCCCAAGGACACTGTCTCTTTCGAAACGCCTTTCTGAATGCCACCGTCTTTAAGAAACTCCGGAATTACAAAAATTACTAAATGTATAATAAAATTACAAGACTTTCCAATTATACATATGTAAAAATAAATATTATAATAAAAGTGATACGAGATCACATAATTACAACCGAATCAATATTCCCTTACATTAGGGGTAATATCGATTAAAAAACTAAGGGCATACTAAGACAAATTACATAATTCAAAATTAAATAAATCCAAAAATGACATTCATCCATTCAAAATGCAGCATAATTATATGTAATACACATGCAATATAATGTGCCAAATCGCCCTAATAAAAGTTAAGTCATATATAACTCG
Source organism: Heliosperma pusillum (assembly GCA_022085475.1). Lineage (NCBI taxonomy): Eukaryota > Viridiplantae > Streptophyta > Magnoliopsida > Caryophyllales > Caryophyllaceae > Heliosperma > Heliosperma pusillum. The sequence goes on along the minus strand of JAIUZE010042281.1, from coordinate 7,331 downwards.
ATTTTATGGAAATGCGTGATAATAACCAATTAAAATAACAAATCAATACTTAAATTAAATTTAAGCCCAATCCCCTAACTGTTTTAGGACTCAAATATTAGTCTTTACTAAATATTTGACAATAATTCAACTCGGTTTTATATTATTGCTCGTTTTTTACCCTTATTTACAAAACAATTATGAAATAATTCAAAAGTTAATTACAATAATTCATATATTTGAAACTAAAATTTTTGAAAATTATGAAATATTTCCAGGACCCTCAAAATGTCAAAAATTTTAGAATTATTTTAGAGAAAAATGTAGTTGCATTTAATCGATTTTATCAATTAAAATGCTTAAAACATATGAAAATTAATCTAATTAATTTTACAATTTTAAATCTGATATGTAAAATATATTTGCAACATATAATAATTTTTTCATACCACCAAATTTGTTTTAACTATTTATGCCAAAATAATAACTATTTATGACATTTTAACCATTAAAAAATCATAAAGCATGCGAAATATATCATATTTTTCTCAACTTTTACATATAGTAGGTAAACTATAAATGTGATATCATACTAAAATTTCATGTGCAGATTCAAACTCTAACTATATTTAGTAAATAAAAGATCATTTTATTCATTAAAATGTGTTTATTTTACTAAAATCATCTAATTAAGCAATAATCAACAATAAATCATCAAAATGACCTAAAACCATTTTAGGACCAGAAGGTACATCATGCATAAAAATTTCATGACTTTATCAAATAAAACACAAAATTTCTAGTTTTATTTAGTTACTTTAACTCGTAAAAACTAATAAAACGATTTGCATGCAACATCCATATGCTCTGATACCAATTGTTAGGTTCTATAACCTACTCTTAACACACTTCTTAAAAATAACTAATTAACTCTTTAATTATTTCCCATAGATCTAAAGCATGCAAACAACTAAAACAAAGATTAAGTAGAAAATATGTTCCTCACATTGAGTTTGGAACGATTAAGGGCACAAGTGTAAGACTTCCTTTTACTCTTGTTCTTGAGATTAAAGATGGAGGGATGAACTTCCTAGTTCCAAGTGTATGAACACTTCTATTAGTGGCACCTAGACTATCCCTTATCCATCAACTATTGATTTACTAGAACAATAGGTGAGTAAGCCTTCAAATATAAATACTAAAACTCTTTTTACTATACTAAGTAATGTAGTGGAAATACTAGAACAATAATTCTATGAAACTTCTTAAGTTTCTAAGTATATGATTTCTAGTGAGAAGTTATGATTAATTTGAATATGATCAAGTAGTAAGAATAAGAGGAAAAACACGCCCTCTTATTCACTCACCAAAACTGGCACCACCATAGGGAAGGGTGGTCTGCCTTTTGCTTTTTGTCTTAAAAGGCATTAGGGTGGGCTACAGGTCTTAGGCTAGTAATCATTTTACCTAATCTTGATTAGAAAAAAAGTTAAAGCCTAAAGCCTAAATCCTACCCAACCCCTCATAAAACCGGTGCACCAAGGTTAACATGGGTGTTTACTTTATTTTGTCATTTTGTCATTTGTCACATATATGACAGGTGACATGTGACATGAACTTAGTTTATAAATGTGCATTTAACGAATTTTAATACAATTTCATAACAATTAAATTAAACTTAACACTTTAAGTAATAACTTATAATCGCATTTATATAAAATGGATCATCTCATATTTGGTTAATATGATCTACAACTAATTGTATTCAATTATGCTTATCTCAAATGTTTTATAAATATTAAGCATTCTTAGTGATATAACAATTAAATTACTAAATTGAATCTTATTTAATCATATTAGAATAAGATATAATTCTTACTTATTATACAAACTTGTTTTATTTAAGGGATTAATTAATCTGTATCGTTATACAACTAATTTATATTCTTGATAAGGGAATCGTCCTTTCGGTGTGACCTCAATGGATCAACTGATCACCACCATCATACGACAGTTATGTCAAACTCTAGCAAGCCAATCATTACCGATTAATATGGACCAGTTGACTATAATATTCATCATCCTTTTCTATTCTTCTTATTGAGATTTAATTAAGTGATCCCACTATTGTTGAGGACACTTACTCCAACAAATGGAACGCACTAGCATCTGCACAATGCAAGACAAGAGGACTCCCAACTCTAATCCTCCCGGTAGGACTATGATGATAATACGGTCCTAGTCTAAATCTGGTCAGATTATCGGGACAAGGTGTGTACCCGATTCGACATGTGGCAAGGCATCCACACATCCAAGACTCGGTCAACAAAATAAAAGCTGAGTACCCCAAATCCAGCAGGGCAGCCAACAGCAGAGGCGGGCAGAGAATAAGTATACCAATCTTGGCAGGGCGGTCAACAAGAAAGGTTGTCACAATAACGAGTACTCATATCAACGAGGCCTCGTGAAAACGGTCAAGCAAGTACGCTACATGCAAATAACACCACCTCGAAAGGATACAACATCTGACGGCCAGGTCGATCAGCGCATTGGGTTCGCCTCCCAACAACGTCGTCATATCCCCACTAACAACAATAGAATGTACCTCTATCGCTCCGACATAAAGTTTAACGAGTATAGGGGGACAAACGGGAATTGAGAGCTCAATATCATCCAACAACCAAGACTCGACGGAATACTCAAGATATACATGACTCAAATGAGCAAAACATCCAAAACCGTCACTAAGCATGTGAATAAATCATGTGAGGTACAATATGGTCCATATATAATTATCCAAGGTCATTTGATAAGATTATAACATAAACCAAACGTAGGAACCGTCTCATGTGGAGTCATGTGAAAAAGAGGAGAAAACAATTTACAGAAGGTCCTCAGCCGGTCAGGCAACTGGCGGCCAATTGGGCGACCAAGGAATTTTGCAATCTTCAAAAATAATACACATGAACTCCCAGCTGGTCAGCGGACCGGCGGCTGGTGGGATGACTGGGGTTCCTTCACCATGATAAAAATTAACTAACTACAGGGGGCTCCTAGCCGGTCGGCTGACCGGCGGCTAGTCAGCCGTCTGGGAGTTCGAGCCATCCTTAAATATTTCAGAATACATAATAGATACTCCCAGCCGGACGGCTGGCAAGGAGGCCGAGGCACTTCAATTTTTTCAGAAACACTACATGGGCTCCTAGCCGGCCGGCCGGCTGAGGTCTTCTCATGTCCAAATTTCGTCAAAATCACCATTTTCACTTCAGGAAGTTCCCAACCGATTAGAGGGACGGCGGCCGGCGGGCCGGCTAGGACTTTCTTTGTCCTAAAATTATCAAAACACCAACTTCAAGTTAAATCCATTCACACCCATTTGCATTTACCAACATAATTCATCACTAAACATCACTTAAGGCACCATGTGAGAAATAAACCATTCCATACAACATTAAAACACCATGAGGCTATCATTTAAGATATTAAATTTAAGTTTAAACAATGATAAGAGGAGTTTAGCATCAATACTACTAACTTTCATAAGTTTAAGCATATGAGATGAATTACAATAAGTAAATGACTTGTAGTCACAATTTAATACTAGCAAAACATAAAGAAATCATCTTTCACTCAAAAACTACGCTAAACACATAAAAGCACATAAGATGTGACACCGAGTGATTCTTCACTCTTCAAGCTCTTCTAAAATGAGGAAATAATCTTTGTCTGGATCTTCTAAGTCTCCTCCTACAATAAAACTCCAATCTTGAGATAAACTCAAGCCTCAAGAAAAAGATAGAAATTCAAAGTTCCACAAGTATGAGGCTTTCTTACCTTGAAAGAAAGAGAAAGAGAAAAGGGAAATAATTAATGAAGCAAGAATCAAGGAAAATGAGTAAGAGAGGAGGAAGTTTATGGTAGTTTTGAGTTGTGAGAGTTTTATGAGTGAAAATGGACTATTAAGGTTTTTGTGAGGAAGATGAAGTGGAGTGTGTTCGATGAAAAATGAAAGGAGAAAAGCGTTAGAGAGCTTATTATTTTTTATGGGTAAGGAGGATAGAAGGCACAACCTTCACTTGGGATCCTTACTTACTTAAATTTCCGAGTAGAACCCGAATATGGGCTCGGAAATGACGGACTACACACGGATTTAACCCAACAATTTAAATCTAATCTAAGACTAAAATTAAAACTAGCTAATAATTATAAAATATTATTAAATTCTAATTACTAAAATCGCGGGTGTTATAATCACCCCACCTTTTAAACAGTTTCGTCCTCGAAACTTGAACGAAAGGAGTGATACCTTAACTAAAAAGACTCGGTACTTGTCGCGCATAGAGGCTTCCGTCTCCCAAGTCTCTTCCTTAACTACACCACACTTCCATAGAACCTTCACTAGGGGCACCACCTTGCTTCTCAACTACTTGTCTTTCCGAGCCAAGATAAGAATCGGCTTCTCTTCAAACGATATATTTGGCTCGAGCTCGGGAACTTCAGTTTGTAAAACATGACTTGTTTTGTTGAACCATATAGTTATATGATTTGTATTGATGATGACAGATTTGAATCTATAATATGCTTGTGCTTGTAATCATTTTCTTAAATCTTGTTAGATTAAGCGTGGTTTGGCATTTATAGCTATAACTAGTTTAGCAATAACCTTGATGATTTGTGATGCAAAGGTGAAAGAACGTTATAGGTCATTGTACTATAACTTTGGATATGCTAAAGCAAATTTATAGGTGTTTCTACAGTAACTTCGGTAACTATCAAGCTCAAGGTCAAAGACGAAGTCTTAAAGGAGCTTGTGGAGCTCAAGCTGAAGAGCTCAAGAATTAAATAAATTGATGATCAACATACTAAATATCTCCATGAAGATTTGATAGTATAGGTCGTCGTCCAATAATGGTACTTCTATTTAGTAATGTTGGGAAGTAGAGTTATAGCTATTTTATAATTTCAAAACGGTTTTGAACACAGTTTTAAATAATCTTTTCAAACAAAAGTGTTTATAGTAGTTTAAGGTTTAAATTTATATAGTTTGAATTTTATTATGATTACTCTATTGATTAGATAAAACCACTTATGAGTTGTCATGCTATCTAGGGTTTTCATATATGTTCAAGACTAAACCCTAATTTACTTACTAAAGCCCAACAATGGACTAGGGTGTCACGTGGCCAAGGCTTATGAGCCGTGCCATTCGCGATTACCCTTAAGAATCAATTAGGGTTTAAGTAAGATGCAAACCTAATATCTTTCTTGTTTCACAAGGGAGGCACATGGTTTATTATGGTTTGTAAATTTAACATAATTGTGGGAAAATATCCGTATACTTCCCTTTAAATCATTCAGGATTATAATGAAATTAAGATTATATGATTAATAGTCATAAACGAAAATGCATAATAAACGAGAGATTAGAAATAACCTTTAGTCCTTACTTTAAAGGCCTAAGAACAATATCAAAATGATGATATCTCCTAATCGTAGCACTCAAGATAGAATGAGAAATGCCCTTGAATTTGCTTGAATGTTTTGTGAAAAGTTACTGTTAACTTTTTAATTTTGTGATGTGTAGAGATGGAGGCTCAAGAGAGAATGAATTAGGGTTAGAATAAAAATCTGAATTTTTTCTCTTTTGTCCTTGCTTCTCACGGCACAATTAGGGTTATATGGGGAGATAATTTCTCCTCTAATTAACCACTAATGGACCGAAAATTCTAGAGTGAATCTGGACTTTATTTCGGTTAAATTCGCTTTAATATATAATGTGTATTATTATTATAAATGTCATTTGTGTTGTCATGTATTAATATGTCCATACAACATTTTGTAGTCGATACATTAATACCGGTCTGACAACATCTAATATGACAATCGTATAATATCTACGTTAATTATAATTATCCGTATAATTATAATTTGCTAATTCAATATAACATTTTATATTCAATTACGAATTAACATTTTAATTCGCATAAGCTTACATTATATATATGCTAATTAAATACAACAGTTTATATTTCATTACGAATTACTTTTAATTCGTCTCAGCTTATATTATTTAATCGTTATTAAATAATCGTCTCATCATCACATTGACTAACCTTTTAGTCAAATACACTGACTAACCTTTTAGTCATATATTAGGGCATCAATATGATTATTTTCTCAAATAATCACATCTCTCAAACACATCCTCTAGGTGTGATTTTTAGGGACCAGTTGATCACCGCCATTTGTATGACAATAACGTCAAACTTATCTAGCAAGCCAACCGTTATTGATGAACATTAATCAACTGATTATTATACAAAGTATACCCTGTGAACCTACAGAGATTTATTTATGTTATTGCACTAACTGTGGAGGACACTAGCTCCAACAATCTCCCCCTTGTCCGTACAAGTGTATGTGCGATAACCGATTCTCATATCCATAATAAATTTCTCCCACTCAATGTAAACCAATTTGCAAAGTCCGTATTCACAAAGGTCGTAGTTTACAAGTGATCAGTATCAAGAGTGGTTTCCCCGACTAGAGAGTAACTTAACTGATAAACGAATCTTTATTCAAGCATGGCCATGCATTTCAGTTACAGCTCCTCGAGTGGCCCTGAGAAATAACATAACCTGATAAAGGTTGGATATTTTCTTCAACTCGAATCTTGCAGATACAAGCTGTAACACCCGTAAATGTACCCTATTTTTATAGTGAAAATATTTTACGGATACTTTTCAGTGAAATTTAGTTTTAATCATAAATTTAATTTTCCGAGTCGAATTTAGAATTTTCGAGTTCGTATTTGGATATTACGCGAAATTTCAAGTGAATTCAATCTTGAGTCGTCTTTGACTTTTCTTGACTTTTGAGCCGTCTTTGACTTTCGTTGACTTTTTCCTTCATATACTCCCTCAAACCCTAAATCCTTCTTTCATTTTCCACTTACTCTTTTTTCCTCATCAAACCACCAAAAACCTAAACTCCATTTTTATCAAACTTAGATTCGTCGCTACTCCTTCGTTACTCGCTCAAATTCACGTAAGTTCGTCTTATTCTTCCCCTCTTAGCTTCCTCTATCCGTATTGGTAATAAAATTACCGTCTTTCTCGCTTTTTAAATTATCCGTCTTTCTCAAGGTGAATGATATTCATCTTTTATTATCTAATTGTATGTAGGTGGAGACTAGGAAGGTTTAGAAACCGTTTAAAGACGCGAAAAGGTAACGGTGAAGGGTTACTCGATATCATTTACGTGTTTTGATGTGTTTTCCATGTTAGAAATCGTATTTAGAATATGATTAGTAATTTTAGGAATTGTGTTGTTGATGATGGTTGTTGTTAGTT
>JAIUZE010042274.1:0-14104 GCA_022085475.1 Heliosperma pusillum | reverse complement strand
TACTCAATAAACAACATCCATCAACAATAATACAAGTCATAAGCTTACTAACTATAATCAAAACATGGTTTCTATCATAGAAATCACATAAAACACGTAAATGATACCGAGTAACCCTTCACCGTTACCTTTACGCGTCTTTAAACGGTTACTAAGCTTTCCTAGTCTCCACCTACATACAATTAGATAATAAAAGATGAATATTATTCACCTAGAGAAAGACGGATAATTTAAAAAGCGAGAAAGACGGTAATTTTATTACCAATACGGATAGAGGAAGATGAGAGGGGAATAAGACGAACTTACGTGAATTTGAGCGAGAATTGAAGGCGTAGCGATGATTCTAAGTTTGAGCAAGTATGGAGGCTAGGGTTTTGGTGTTTACTAGAGAGGGAGAAGAAGATGATGAATGAGGGTGAGTTAGGGTTAAGGGGGAGTATATGTAGGGTGAGTCGGAAAAGTCAACGAAAGTCAAAGACGGCTCAAAAGTCAAGAAAAATCAAAGACGACTCAAAAGTCAAGAGAAGTCAAAGACGACTTAAAAGTCAAGAAAAGTCAAACTCGTCTTCAGACGGGATTTTCATGGAATCTCGCGGAAATTCCGAATACGCACTCGGAAATTCTAAATTCGACTCGGAAAATTAAATTCTATATTAAAACTTAAATTTGCTGAAAAGTATCCGTAAAATATTTCTACTAGAAAAATAGGGTACATTTCCGGGTGTTACAAAAATAGCACTACAATACCAAGCTCCAAATCTAAAACTACTAAGAGAAGATACATTATCACTATTTGGATTCATCCTAAAGCTTAAGTCCTATTTTCCATGATAAAAAACAACCTGAAATTTGCTCAATCCAAAAACACATATTCTAACCTAAGAATTCCAAAATACATTACACTTATTCTCGGAGCCTTACAAATGGAATACCCAATTCATTAGAGAAAAGATGCAGGAGCAACGAGATAGGAAACGATAAGGAATCTCAAGGAGAACACGAGAATAAATAAGGCACGAGATTACAAGAGAGGAGCGCTGAAAATAACGAGGTCAAGAAAGAGACAAAGAAGATAGTAGAGGTATGAATATATCCGAGTAAGAAATAAGATACGAGCATGCGGTTTCTTAAAGATCAATCTTGACAAAAACATTCAAGAATAGAAATGAAAAGGAATGATGGCACGAGTAAAGGTTTAAGGTTTAATCCACAAAATTTCTCCTTTCAGACGTAGGGTGATAGTAAAGCAACTCATCCCAAACAAAGGTCTCTTACAAGGGACCATCGTACCACAATCCTCAAAGTATGGTACACCTAGATTTAACAAATCGATTACAACCCAATTCATCCGCCCTTTCATATAACACGGATTCCCAATTGCGGAATTGCAACTCAAGCATAATAACATTCTCTCCACTCCATAATTGGACACATTCCCAAAGGTTTCAAAAACCGCAGAACCATAAGGAATTCTCCATACTATTCTCTTTTAAATCCTACGGCCAAAGGTAGAACACGAACAAAACGTCATTTTCAAGTCTATAGCCCACGAGTTCATTATTATCAAAGTACAACCTCAAGTCAAACATTATCATTAACGTCCCAAGGTATTTCCATCATAGCTCACATCATCGAATCTCACTCATATCTATAATCCTCAAGTAATATGGTTCAACTTACCGAAACTTTACTACTTCAAACGAGTCTCCGATACCATAAGATAAGATCATATCTTTAAATCCAAGAACTATAGCCAAATGCTTTTCCACCAAGCCTATACTCTAACACATAAACTAGAATCCACAAGAAGTCACTTAGTCTCAAAAGCATTTTATAACTCAAGGCATCACTCTAACTCCTAAATTCAAAAGATTAAATCGCTAATGGATTAAGAAGTCTTATCCAACTCATTCAACCTTACACCATCAAATATCATGAACTATCCACACATTAGTCATGACAAGCATCAAGCATTAAAATTATCAAACTTATCTTACTACCTTTCCTTAGAGTTACAACCAATCATCAATATAGGGTGAATTTAGATCTACACCATTTTTCTCAAATCACAAAATTCATTCTAACAAACACTAATATTCCACAAAATTCAAAGTTCTTCCGACCAAGTATAATATACCACAAACAAATGGGTATGGCATCCACGAAAATGTTACACGAGGAAGTTGAGGGTACTAATGGTAAGATGGAGGAACTATCAAGAGTAATTTCCAATAGGCAAACAAGTTGGAAGAGAAAGAAGCACCTAGATAGAAGGAAAAGAGCATGATACATTAAGGACGAGAGAAATCATCGATGAGGAAGAAATATACTTCGATTAGGCTTGTCAATCTTCAATCTTCGGTAAAGGATACTTCTTCTAGGTAACACATGATCCTCCTCAAAACGGTAGATACAAACAAACATAACATCACTCAACACAATCAACAAACAAGTTAGAACTCCTAACGTCATCTCTAATAAATAAAACATCAAGGAAACCACAAGACATATAAAACAATGGAGGTTCATTACAGTATACACAATATCTTGCTCATGTATTATTTCAAAGGGCAAGTAGTTTAAGTTTGGGTGCACGGGGTGCGTCTTGGGAGCGATAAGAGCTCTGCTACCAACTGTGACAACCCATCGAGGAATGCGGAACTAAAACATACAAGCATTGTGATTTAATTAGCGGAAAACGGGATTTTTGAATGAAACTGTTTACATGCAAGATAGAAATACGAGGGGAATGTCAAATATTAAAAACAAATTAGAAAATAAGACAGAAGAGACGAATGTCTCTCAACATGTTATCAATAACAAAGTGAGTAGTAACTAGCTATTAAACGTATAGAGGTGTTTTAATCCAGGGACAACGCCCGCTAGCTCACACCCGAACCCAAAATAGCATAAGCAAAAAGCCATCCATGCAAGCAACCTGTTCATCCATGCAAAACATGAACGCCACAGTCAGTGGGGAGTAACTCCGGGTTCTCCCAGCCATATCACATTAAACGTACATAAAAGGAAATACAAAAGTAGAAGCATGCATATATAGATATACATGTTAAATACGATAAGGATAGATAGGCAATTCAATATATAATGATAAGAGCATATGAAGTACAAGTCCAAATCCATCATGTTATACAAAGACTCTGGGAAAGGACACCTTAGGCAACCGAATACGCTCACTAGGGCTTGCATCTGACCGTTAGCGGTATAAGTTTGATAAGATTGAGACTCGACAAACAAACCATGCCAAGTCATCCAAAGATCATGAATAATCAATCATATAATCCTCCATCCAAACATACCAATACATTGTAGACATCTCTCATGGTAAATGAAACGCACTAGCACCGTGTACATGGCAAGTATGATTAAAAGGCATCCACGGGATAAGACGTTTTTCTGAACGCATACACGATCACATTTCGTATATGTAGACTAATTTCCTCCTGTTAGGACGACGATAATAATACGGTCCTATTCTAAACCTGGCCAGATGATAAGCGCATAATTATTCAAATTTTTACTAGTTATTTTTATACACTTGGAGTCGTCTTTCGTATTATTGGAGCTTTATTACATATTTTTAATAGATTTGGGTTTGAATCATTTGAATATTATTTTTGAGCTGAATATATTAATTTATTCTACTTTTGTTTATTAGGTGATCGCCCATTTCATGTTAGCTCGGAAACCCAAATTGTCCGATTCTCGTTATATAAATCAATTGGGACAACTGTTATTATTTGGGCCATATCTCTCTCATCCGAACTCCAAATGAGTCGTTTCAAGTTGCCATAGAAAGCTAAGATGAAGGTCTACAAGTTTTGTGCTTTGGGCTAATTCAAATTCTGACAATTAAATGGTGAAAAAGCACGTCCAAGTGGACTGACTTCAGCAGGCCACCCATGTACTTCACAAGCAAGATTATGGTCCAAGCAATAGTCCAAACAAAAATCAAGTTTGGGCCATGATATCATAATGAGTGTCTCTTGAGGACTAAAGGACCGTAGAAGATAAGAAAAGAAATAAAAAAATGGTCAAGCTTATCTCCATCACCAATAACGAGGTCAAACTCCACAAATATTCAAGAACTTACAGGAAATTGAAGAGGCGGAAAGCATTATGTCAAGATGATCGACTGTATAGTAACGGCTGCATTCATGAAGCCGATTGAAGACAGAAATAATCATACAGAATTAAGAGGAGTAAATGGAGGTAATTTAAGGATCCTATTCTCAATATTAATCCTCCTATATAAACCTCTTATGGTCTCACAATTAGGGGAAGCAAGCTGAAATCCGAAAATACAAGGGATTTGAAATCCGAAAATACAAGGAATTTGAGGGTGAGATTATCAGTACAAGTAAGAGATCTTGGGTTGTAGAAAGACTAGTTCGAGTGGGTGGCTATCTACTCCACGAGAAGGCGGAAATCCGGCTACTTAGCAAGGCGTCTAAACCGAGTTAGAGCTGTGTTTTCAGGACATATTTATAAGTTTTTCTCTACTCTTTATCCCTTTATTTTTACTTGTAATTTTATCTCTTTGAACTTGATTGGAAATATTTTGTCCGATTGCTATTGAGTTTTGTTTAATTCCGAATTCGTTTCGTTTATCAAGTTATATTTGAGATTATTGTTGGTACTCACCCTTAGTTTATGGTTGCTATCGATTAATAAGTTGAGGTGTGATTTTTAGCCAGTACATTATTTGGCCTAGACTAGATTTTGTACCAAAAAGTAGCAACTAATCGGAATTAGAACTTGCGACATAGTATTAATTTCGGTTGGAGTATAACTTGATCGCGTTTAATTTACAATCTAATTGTTTTATGAGACGTGGGTTAATCGGTTTTAAAGCTACTTATCTAAAGTTTGTGTGTTCTAATATGCATAGAGTTGGATAAGTAAGGGATAATTTTGTGCTATTACATGATTAGCTATTCCTAATCCCAATTTCTTCTAGTAAAATGAATGCAAGTTTTCTAGATTAAATTGTCAAACGATTCTTTGCCTAGTCTAAGTTGAGTTTTGGAATCGGATCATAAGAGGTCAAACAAGGGGAATTTTACTACTAAAATTCTTAACATTAACCTCACAAAATGAATCAGCGGAATTAATCAGAATGAATTGGTTGATTGGTCGAATATTCCTACGGTGGACTTACTTGGATGCTTGTCTTCACTTTTATTTTACTTTTTTCCTGTTTTATAGTCTATGATTTAGAATTTCTAAATGAATCCCCCAAAATATGAACTTGTATTATGCCTATTATGCTGTAAGTACTTATACAATTGTGTAAGCTAGTGAACTCTAACACATACCTCTCCGTGGGATCGATATCTTACTACCCTATATTACTTGAATTTGAATATTTTAATCGGATAGTAATGGTTTTATAAATATTAATTTGTGTACGCATAACGACACGTACCAAATTTTGGCGCCGTTGCCGGGGAGGTAATTTGCTAAAATGTTGTTTCGTTGTACCTGCTTACTTGACATATTTTAATATGGAGTGTGTACGTAATTTCTCATATATTTTTGTAACATGTGAAACTGTTGGTTTATATATACGTGTATTATTTGTAGTGTACTATTTTCATGATATGTTAAATTTTAGTGTGTTACGTATTCTGACCGTTTTGATATATTAGTCAAGATCTAGCATCTGGATATGTATATTAGACATTTTTTAACATTAGACGAATCCTTTATATGGCGTATTTTCAGAATTAAAAGTCGTAACTCATAGTTTTACATTTCAGGTGTATGAACACTCGTCAAAACAAGGCAAAGCTCTTGTATGATCCAGAAATAGAACGAACTGCACGGAGACTTAGGAAGGAATTTAGAGAAAGGCTGTCACAAGAAAAACTCTACTTGGAAATTCTGTTTTCAGAGGAAGAAATGGCCGGAGAGAGAACTTTAAGAGAGCTATCTGCACCAAGTTTAGGAGCGCAGCCACTAAGCATCGTTTTTCCAGAATTGGAGAGGCCTCTCAAGCTAAATTCAGGTTTTATCAATCTTTTACCTAAGTTTTCTGGTCGTACTAATGAGAACCCTCAACGTCATTTGCAAGAATTTATTGTTGTGTGCTCAAGTATGGAAATTGATGGTATTGAACAAGACCAAATTAAGTTGCGTGCTTTTCCTTTTTCTTTGGTGGATGCTGCCAAAGATTGGCTTTACTATTTACCTGCTGGTTCTATTTCAACTTGGGCATTGCTGGAAACTGCTTTTCTTGAAAAATATCTGCCTGTTAGTAGGATAGGTGCTATTAGAAAAGATATATGTGGCATAAAACAGAGGTCTGATGAGTCTTTATATGAGTATCGTGAAAGATTTAATAGATTATGTGCTTCTTGTCCACAACACCAAATCAGTAATGAGCTGTTAATTCAATATTTCTATGACGGTTTGTCACTTAAGGATAAAAGTATTATTGATGCCGCTAGTGGAGGCGTGTTAATGAATAAAACTGCCACTGAAGCTAAACAACTTATTGATAACATGGCTCTTAATTCCCAACAATATAACTCAAGAGAAGATGTTAAAGGAGTTAATGGGGTAGATTTAAGTGCTATAAAAAATGAGTTGCAAGAAAATTCACAACAAATTGCCACATTAACCACTTTAATGTCTAAGCTGGTTTCTAACAACTCTCATGCCAATGTATCTTATGCTGTGAGTGATGGTTCTCCTATGCTTGCTGAAGATGTAAATGCTATGAATGGTTTTCCTAATTCTTATCAGAAGAAATTTGACCCATTTTCTCCTACGTATAATGAGGGCTGGAGGGATCACCCAAATTTTAAGTATGGGCCAACTAGACCTAACCAATCTTATGGGGCACCTAGACCTTTTTTTTTTCGAATAATTCAGCTCAGAATTCACATACTAGTCCATCCCTTGAAGACATGCTGAAACAATTGACCACTCAAATTGGGCAAGTTCATTCTCATGGTACCCAATACCAACAAAAAACCGATGCGCATTTGCGACAATTAGACACCCAAATTGGCCAAATGTGTACTTCTTTGAGCAATATTGAGTCCAAACTTTCAGGTTCTCTTCCGTCACAACCTTTGCCTAACCCCACTGCAAATGCCAAGTCCATAACTTTGAGGAGTGGGACGCAACTCCACCCACCAGTAAGGATTAATGAGGTTGAGGAAGAGTTAGAAGTAGAAGTGAATGGTGATTTTAGGGCTGCCAGTGAGCATGCAACAGACCAGACCAAACAACAATCTAGGAAGAGGAGTGGACCTGACATTTTTGAAAATATTAAAACCAAGTCTAACAATGAGATTGATACTTTCAAAACTGCTCCCCCGTTCCCTTCTAGATTTGCCAAGGCTAAAAAGGAAACACTTGATAATGCGATTCTTGAGACGTTTAGGAAGGTTGAAGTGAATATACCTCTTCTTGATGCTATTAAACAAGTTCCTAAATATGCAAAATTTTTAAAAGAACTATGCACTAACAAGAGGAAACTCAATAATGAGAAGCTAAGTGCGGGGGAAAATCTCTCCGCTGTTTTACAAAGAAAATTACCTCCTAAATGTAAAGATCCTGGTATGTTTACCATATCCTGTAAAATCGGAAACTCACAATTTGAAAGATGTATGCTTGATTTGGGTGCTTCCATAAATGTTATGCCAAAAGCTATATTTGAGTCTTTGAATCATGGCACTTTGACTAACACTGATGTTGTAATTCAACTTGCTGATCGTTCTCACGCATACCCAATAGGAGTCTTAGAAGATGTGGTTGTACAAGTAAATGAATTGATTTTTCCAGCAGACTTCTATATTCTTGATATGGGTAACTCATGCGATTCTGATAACGTGCCATTGTTGCTAGGTAGACCTTTTCTCAAAACGGCTAGAGCTAAAATTGATGTTTACGAAGGTACTTTATCATTTGAATTTGATAGAGAGGTAATTAAATTTTCGATCTATGATGCAATGAAGTATCCTTCTAATGTGAACAATGTGAGCTCTATTGATACCATTGATGTTATTGATTGGATTGTACAAGAGTTCTTTGATGAAGAGTATGAGTATGATGTGAACACCTTTACTCTTGAAAATGAAAATGTTAATCTGATAAGTAATAACTCTGATGTTGAACATGCTCATTCTAGTGCATCTGACCATGTTACACCCGTTATTTTCAAATCTCATTTTTGTGAAAAAGATGGTATCCTGGAGTGTTTTTCAAGTTTTGACCTACCCACTGATGCTCCTAAACTGATTCCGTCTGTGAAATGTGCTCCTAAACTAGAAGTAAAACCCCTGCCCACTGGATTAAAGTATGCATACTTGGGTGAAAATGAAACTTTGCCAGTCATTGTTTCTAGTTTATTAACTGAGTCACAAGAGAAAAAATTGCTGAATGTTCTTTGTGAATATAAAGAGGCCATTGGCTGGACCATAGCTGACATTAAGGGGATTAGCCCAACTTTGTGCATGCATAGAATATACCTTGAAAATGATGCAAAACCTGTTAGAGAGTGTCAACGCAGGTTAAATCCTTCCATGATGGAAGTTGTAAAGAAAGAAATTTTAAAATGGCGTGACGCAGGAGTAATATTTCCGATTTCAGATTCAAAATGGGTCAGTCCTATTCATGTTGTGCCTAAGAAAACAGGGGTAACTGTTGTCGAAAACAGTAAAGGGGAACTAGTTTCAACTAGGGTGTCTAATGGATGGAGGGTGTGTATTGACTATAGGAAATTGAACCAAGCGACCAAGAAAGATCATTTTCCTTTACCATTTATAGACCAAATGTTAGAAAAACTTGCCGGACGTTCATACTTTTGTTTTCTTGATGGGTATTCCGGCTACATTCAAGTCCCCATAGCCCCCGAAGATCAAGAAAAAACTACATTCACGTGTCCATTTGGAACATTTGCTTTCCGGAGAATGCCCTTTGGTCTTTGTAATGCCCCTGGAACATTCCAGCGTTGTACGATGAGTATTTTCTCCGATCTTCTTGATTCTTCCATGGAGGTATTTATGGATGATTTCACGGTTTTTGGCGATAATTTTGATATGTGTCTCCATAATTTATCTCTTGTTCTTAAACAGTGTGTTGATTCGAACCTTGTTTTGAATTTTGAGAAATGTCATTTCATGGTCGAACAAGGCACTATTTTAGGTCATATTGTTAGTTCTAGGGGGTTAGAAGTTGACAAAGCAAAAGTTGATGTTATAAGTTCCTTATCGTACCCCACTTGTGTGCGAGAAATTCGCTCATTTTTAGGGCATGCAGGTTTTTATAGGCGATTCATTAAGAATTTCTCTACTATTGCATCTCCACTTTGTGCTTTACTTGCTAAAGATGTTGTCTTTTTGTTTGATGATAAGTGCAAAAATGCTTTTGATACTTTAAAAGGAAAACTCATATCTGCTCCTGTTATTAGACCCCCTGACTGGTCGTTGCCATTTGAAATTATGTGTGATGCGAGTGATAGAGCGGTAGGTGCGGTACTTGGTCAGAAGGTAGGTAAGGAGCCTTATGTAATTTCCTATGCTTCTAAATCTCTTGACCCTGCCCAATGTAATTATACCGTGACTGAAAAAGAAATGTATGCTGTGATTTTTGCTCTTGAGAAATTTAGACCGTACTTGCTTGGTAGTCATGTTGTGGTGTATTCCGATCATTCTGCATTAAAATATCTTCTGAAAAAGAAAGAATCTAAGCCAAGATTGTTGCGTTGGATGCTTTTGCTTCAAGAATTTGACTTAGAAATCAGGGATAAAAAAGGGGCAGAAAATCAAGTAGCTGACCATTTAAGTAGAATCGTCCCTAGAGACGATTGGCCGAGCATGATTGATTTCTTTCCTGATGAGCAACTTTATTCTTTATACACTGTAACTACTCCTTGGTATGCTGATATAGTGAACTACTTAGTCACTACTTCTTTTCCGTCTACTTTTTCTAAGGCTAAAAAGGAAAAAATTAAATCTGATGCTAAACATTTTATATGGGATGATCCTTATTTATGGAAATGTTGTAGTGACCAGGTTGTTCGTCGATGTGTGGCTGAACATGAGTATGCCTCTATTTTAGAATTCTGCCATAGTTTAGAGTCAGGTGGCCACTTTGGGGTTCAGAGGACAGCACATAAGGTTCTTGAATGTGGTTTTTACTGGCCTACGTTGTACAAAGATGCTTATATGTTTTGTAAGTCATGTGATAAATGTCAAAAGACAGGTAATTTGACTAAGAGGGCTGAAATGCCTCAAACTGGAATATTGATATATGAGGTGTTTGATGTTTGGGGAATCGATTTTATGGGTCCCTTCCCTTCTTCAAATGGTTATCTTTACATTCTGCTTGCAGTCGATTACGTGTCTAAGTGGGTTGAGGCAAAAACAACTAAGAAAGATGATGCTAAAACAGTGGTTGAGTTTGTTAAGAGTAACATTTTTAATCGGTTTGGTGTTCCAAAGGCTTTGATTAGTGACCGTGGTACCCATTTTTGTAACAAAACACTTGGGGCTTTATTGAATAAGTATCATGTTGTTCACAGGCTACTGCATATCATCCCCAATCCAATGGGCAAGCTGAGTTGTCCAACCGTGAGGTAAAATCTGTTTTAGAAAAAATGGTCAATCCCAACAGAAAAGATTGGAGTTCTAGGCTAGGAGATGCTTTATGGGCTTATCGTACATCGTATAAAACACCCTTAAACATGTCCCCATTCCGACTCGTTTATGGGAAAGCATGTCACTTACCTGTTGAACTTGAACACAAATCTTGGTGGGCTGTGAAAAAATGCGCTCTAGACTATGATAAGGCTGGAAAGGAGAGGAAGTTACAACTCCAGGAGCTGGAGGAGTATAGGTTAGAAGCGTACGAAAATGCTAAGATCTATAAGCAAAAGACTAAGGCTTTTCATGACAAGATGATAGCTAGGAAAACTTTTACTGTTGGACAGAAAGTTTTATTATTTAACTCTCGGTTGAAATTGTTTCCTGGTAAGTTGCAAAGTAGATGGCTTGGTCCTTTTGTTGTGCTCAATGTTTTTCCTCATGGTGCGGTCGAGATTAAATCTCTCGATACTAATAAAGTTTTTAAAGTGAATGGACAGCGCCTTAAACCTTTTTATGAGCTGCCAGAGGTAATGCTTATCGAGGATATAGTTTTGGACGAGCCATGACAAGGACTCCTACATTACGTCGAGCCAACGACGATAAATAAGGCGCTACTTGGGAGGCAACCCAAGATTGATGTATCATGTTTTATTGTTTTCTTTCTTTTATTTTCTTTCTGTTTAATGTCATTTTTTTTTTGGGCCAGTTTAGTTTTTAGCTTAATTTATTTAATAAACGAGTCGTCAGTAGCATTTTAGAAAAAAAAATAATTACTTCTTTGTTGTAGTGTATTTCACTGGTCTTTGTCAGAATGCTTATTTTTGCAGATTAATGTACACTGGCTACAAGTCTCGCAGTGCTGACGGGTTCAAAAGTCCGAGACTAGTGCTACTGTGTTCCTTATGCTATTGGAAGTTATAGCGTTGGATGTTTCCGATATCAGGCGGCGAAAGGTCAACTGTATGACATGTTTGAAGATGATACGACCACCTAAATAGTGAATCCGCTAAGTGCTTTTTCCCTCCTGTTTGTTTTATATGTGCTTCATTCTGAAACTTGATGTCTCTTGTGCACATTGAGGGCAATGTTTAAACTAAGTGTGGGGGGATAATTAACTGAAATGAAAATTAACCCTGGACTTTATTTGGATTAACTAAAATAGTTGCGTCGCCGACAAGCTCTAATCTAACTATTTATCAATAAAATGAAAAAAAAAAGTTTTAAACCTGATTTCTCTTAATCTCTTAAGTAAACAAAACAATGTTTTGAAGCCGCGTATATGTGAATTTTTCCTCCCTATTAAACTTGGATTGATTAATTTCTTAACATGACAAGTTTCAAGTCTCTTTTACATTGAAATTCTAAATAAACTTTAAATAATAACACTTGTTCTATATGTTTTGATCACATGATTATTAACTCTAGTTGTGTGGGGTGTAAGTCGGTCTTGTACCTAATAATACTTTCGTGGTGACTCCTTAATGGACCTTCAAGGAGATACTTGACCTCGAGAGAGTGTGCGTGCGTCTTGTGACTCGAGTTAGTAAATCCGAGGGGAACCTAGTCCTACTGGGATTGGGAGAATGCCGAATGCCTTGTCCGGATGGGCGGGAGTCATTGGTCGAAAGCTCGCTACATGGGTCACTAGATGGCAAAAACAATTCCGAAAAAAAAAAGAAGAAAAAAAAATAGAAAAGAAGAGGAAAAAAAAATGAAAGTTCAAAAAAAAAGGAAAAAGCAGAGAGAAAAAAAGTGAGGCGAGGCATCGAGTACACTTGAGGTAACCGGGAGAACGATCCACGTACTTAAGTACCGAAAGTATCCCCTTTCCCAAGGCCTTAATTTTGGACTGAAACCCGCCTTCTGTGAGTCAATTTTTATGTGCATTAGGATGGGTAGATCAAGTGTGAAAATGATGAGTTTGGTTATAATTTTTAATTGAAAGCATTTGAAATAAGTCATGTTGTTTAATTAATCAGTTGTATAGTTTGTGGTGGAGGAAAAGTTATCCGTATGCGTTGCTTCCTAATCTAACTTAAAAATGTTTTGTTTAACTAATGTTATTAAATAAAAAGTTTTAATGTTTTAGTTTGTCGTCGTACGTACCTTGTTTGGTTAGTCTAGATTGTTTGAGGTTAATTAATCATTTTGTATCTAGCTCATGGTTTGTCATTGTCGAGGACGACAACAATCTAAGTGTGGGGGAATTTGATAAGCGCATAATTATTCAAATTTTTACTAGTTATTTTTATACACTTGGAGTCGTCTTTGGTATTATTGGAGCTTTATTACATATTTTTAATAGATTTGGGTTTGAATCATTTGAATATTATTTTTGAGCTGAATATATTAATTTATTCTACTTTTGTTTATTAGGTGATCGCCCATTTCATGTTAGCTCGGAAACCCAAATTGTCCGATTCTCGTTATATAAATCAATTGGGACAACTGTTATTATTTGGGCCATATCTCTCTCATCCGAACTCCAAATGAGTCGTTTCAAGTTGCCATAGAAAGCTAAGATGAAGGTCTACAAGTTTTGTGCTTTGGGCTAATTCAAATTCTGACAATTAAATGGTGAAAAAGCACGTCCAAGTGGACTGACTTCAGCAGGCCACCCATGTACTTCACAAGCAAGATTATGGTCCAAGCAATAGTCCAAACAAAAATCAAGTTTGGGCCATGATATCATAATGAGTGTCTCTTGAGGACTAAAGGACCGTAGAAGATAAGAAAAGAAATAAAAAAATGGTCAAGCTTATCTCCATCACCAATAACGAGGTCAAACTCCACAAATATTCAAGAACTTACAGGAAATTGAAGAGGCGGAAAGCATTATGTCAAGATGATCGACTGTATAGTAACGGCTGCATTCATGAAGCCGATTGAAGACAGAAATAATCATACAGAATTAAGAGGAGTAAATGGAGGTAATTTAAGGATCCTATTCTCAATATTAATCCTCCTATATAAACCTCTTATGGTCTCACAATTAGGGGAAGCAAGCTGAAATCCGAAAATACAAGGGATTTGAAATCCGAAAATACAAGGAATTTGAGGGTGAGATTATCAGTACAAGTAAGAGATCTTGGGTTGTAGAAAGACTAGTTCGAGTGGGTGGCTATCTACTCCACGAGAAGGCGGAAATCCGGCTACTTAGCAAGGCGTCTAAACCGAGTTAGAGCTGTGTTTTCAGGACATATTTATAAGTTTTTCTCTACTCTTTATCCCTTTATTTTTACTTGTAATTTTATCTCTTTGAACTTGATTGGAAATATTTTGTCCGATTGCTATTGAGTTTTGTTTAATTCCGAATTCGTTTCGTTTATCAAGTTATATTTGAGATTATTGTTGGTACTCACCCTTAGTTTATGGTTGCTATCGATTAATAAGTTGAGGTGTGATTTTTAGCCAGTACATTATTTGGCCTAGACTAGATTTTGTACCAAAAAGTAGCAACTAATCGGAATTAGAACTTGCGACAT
>JAIUZE010042258.1:0-13778 GCA_022085475.1 Heliosperma pusillum | reverse complement strand
CCTTCTGACCTTTCTTATAACCAAAGAAAGAGATTTTTGCATGATGCAAAATTCTTTGTTTGGGATGACCCCTATCTTTTCAAGCAGTGCTCAGATGGTCTATATAGACGTTGTATCCCCCAGTGGGAAGTTAAAGGAGTTTTAGAAGGATGCCACTCATCTGCTTATGGTGGTCATCATGGTCCGTCCAAGACCGTAGCCAAAGTCTTACAATCCGGGCTTTTCTGGCCCTCGATGTTTAAAGATTCCAAAGACTTTGTTATGGCTTGTGACGCTTGTCAACGAATAGGTCAAATATCCAAGACACATGAAATGCCTCAAAACGGCATATTAGAAGTCGAAATATTTGATGTCTGGGGTATTGACTATCAAGGACCATTTCCCTCTTCTAACGGAAATCGTTACATTCTAGTCGCTGTCGACTATGTTTCGAAGTGGGTAGAAGCAATTGCCACTCCCACCAATGATGCTAGAGTTGTGATACGGCTATTTAAGAAGATCATCTTTCCGCGTTTTGGTGTACCCAGAGCCGTGATAAGTGATCGAGGAACTCATTTCGGAGAAAAGCAGCTAGACACTCTACTTGCCAAGTATGGTTTGTATCACAGACAAGGTTTAGCCTACCACCCCCAGACCAGCGGTTAAGTAGAAGTCTCAAACAGAGAGCTCAAAACAATTCTTCAGAAAGTAGTCTCAAGATCTAGAACCGATTGGAGTAATAAGCTCGATGACACCTTATGGGCTTATCGCACAGCTTTCAAAACCCCGATTGGAACATCTCCCTATCGGTTGGTTTATGGAAAGGCCTGTCATCTCCCCGTTGAGTTAGAGTACAAAGCTCACTGGGCTATCAAAGAACTCAACTTAGACACTAAGCTTAGCGCTGATAGACGACTTTTGCAACTCAATGAGCTAGAAGAATTTCGTTTGCAAGCTTACGAGAATTCTAGGATATATAAAGAGAAAACGAAGCGTTGGCACGACAAGAGGATAATTAGAAAAGAATTTAATGTCGGTGACCACGTACTTCTTTTCAACTCCCGTTTGAAAATTTTTCCGGGAAAACTTCGATCACGATGGTCTTGACCATTCACTGTCACATATGTCAGCAAATACGGTTATGTGGAAATAATGGCTAGCACTATTGAAAAATTCAAAGTCAATGGACACAGACTGAAACTCTACTATAGCAATTCTATCATCGGATGCTTAGATATTGTCTATATAGAGCGTCAATCCCCAACTAGATGATTTCATAGAAAAATTCGTCGAGCGAGACGTTAACCCAGCGCTTCTCGGGAGGCAACCCGTGTTTTCCCTTTCTTTTTGCATTTTATTTTTGCTTTCCCTTTTTCGTTGTTTTGTTAGATTTCTTTGCAGATGAAAGAGTTTTTGAAGAATATATAAAGACCTCCCTTGTCAAGTCCAAAACACTAGCATGAGGGAGTCCGCGCTCACTAGTAAGCTTCATTCTTCTTTCATCTATTTCCCTTTTTACCCTTCTTCCCAATAAGCATCTCGTTGCATATTTAGTCTTTGTGCTCACATTGACGACAATGTGATGTTTAGCTTGGGGGAGGAATGGCATTTTCCTATTTTGCATTTTAGTTGCATTTTAGTTGTTTATATTTTTCAACTTTTTGAATAAAGAAAAGAGAGAAAATTTAAAATTTTGAACATTATTGAATGCTTTTCATGCTTTGCTTGCTTGTTACATTTCCCAAACTTAGAGCTTTCAAAAGATAATGATTCACTATTCATTGAATTGTGCATACATGGGGAAGTCTTGTACACAGTAGGCATGGAATGAATCTATAGATGAGTACGCTTGATCTTGACATTTGGCATGTTACATATATTGTAAGGTAGAACCTCCTTAGACTGGTACATCTATACTTAGTCTCATTTAGGTGTGTGTAGTTCTCCTTGTGATGTGTGTCATGTCAAAACGCATAAGTATGGTTCTCATTTCATTTCTATAAGCATCGCATTCATGATTCACTAAGATTTGAAGCCTTTTTCACTTTGCAATACCCCTCAAAATAAGCCCCTTCATACAAATGTTTCACAAAAGAATAGCTACATATAAAAACTGCCTACCTTTTGAGCTAGTAGCTAGACTATGGTGTATGGATGTTCTTCTGAGAATATTTTGTTCCTTAATGTCAAAGTGAATTTGGAGAACGAAAAATGTTCAAGAAGTGATGTTCAAAAGAAAAGAAAAGAAAAAAAATGAAAAAAATCGAAAGAAAAAAGAAAAAGAAATAAAAGAAGAAGTTGTGAGTATCTCCTCAAAATGTCAAATCAATAGAAGGAGTTTACCCTTGTGTTTCGTGTTTAATAAGCCGCTTGTTCCTTTTGGCTTCGTTATTCGTCTTTTGGGAATTAACCAAAAGTTTGGATTGAGTCTTCATTTATCATTGGTCAGTTGCTAGCTCGTTCTAACCTTCACATTAACCATAACTATTTGTCCACCTTTCACCCATTTCCCAAAGCCTTCTTCATTTATTTTTCGGCTTCTTTTCTATGTGCATTGTGATCTTTGACTTGTGTTTTGAATTGTTTACCATATTAGACTGCGGACACATTTTCATAAGTCGTAGATAGGTGAGTGTCTCAAAAAACATTTACACATAAAGAAATCACCTTTTACATGCAATGAGTGTTCAAGTGTACCGTGAGAGTCCATCTGTCGAAATATCATGCAAGAGCCGAAAATCTATAGTGAAATTCTTTGTGCTACGCCGTTATGTAAATCTCAGCCATGTTTATGTATCATTCTTGCCCACGTTGTTTTTGGGTTATGATTCATTATGTTTTCAAAAGTTTTACGTTGAGATTTGTTTCTTGATGGTGTAGTAGCCAATGCTTGCAACCCTTATCCTGGTGTTGTTTGTTATGTTTGTTTGAGGACAAGCAAAGGTTTAGCTTGGGGGAGTTTGATAAGTGAATATTTGTATGATTTTAACTCCCATTTTAGCTCGGTTTTATATGTCATTTGTGTTTTGATAAGCCATTTTATGAGCTAATATCGTCTTCTAGGCGAATTCCTATGTTCTAACCTGTTTTGTAGGGAAAGTGACGTTTCTACGATCTTTTTCTATATTCTCGAGCATTTGCCTAGAACCCGACGATTTGAAGAAGCAAGCTTGACCAAGTGAAAGTGTGACAACCCTCGCGAATGCGGAAATATAAAACATACAAGCATGATGAAATTACCCCGTCTAGTCGGATTTACCCCATCTATCATAGATGGTCATGATGAAATTACCCCGTCTAGCCGGAAATACGGTATTTTTAAAAACTTTTATACATGGAAGATAGATAAAACGAGGAGTGTCAAAATATTACAAACTAAGTACGGAATATAACAAAGAGACGGAGTCTCTCAAAATGTTAACAAAGAAGAAGTGTTTAGCAAACTAGCTAAATAACGACTAGAGGTTAATCTTCCAGGGACAACGCCCGCTAGCTCACACCCGAACCCAAAATAGCATAAGCAAAAAGCCATCTATGCAAGCAACCTGTTCATTCATGAAAAACATGAACGCCACAACAGTGGGGGAATCCGGGTTCTCCCAGCCATATCACATTAAACGTTACATTAGAAGGAACTAAAAAAAGTAAAACATGCATATATCGAATATACATTGTGAGTCGATAAGAATAGATAGGCAGATTCGATAAATAATGATAAGAGCATATGGAATACAAATCCGAATACATCATGTTATTCAAAGACTCGGGGAAGACACTCTTAGGCAACCGAATACGCTCACTAGGGCTTGCATCTCACCGTTAGCGGTATAAGTTTGATAAGATTGAGACTCGACAAAAAAACCATGCCAAGTCATGCGATGATCACAATAAATCCAACATATTATCATCCATTCACGAACCAAGACATTGACGGTGTCCAATCATGCAATGACCATGAACAATACTATGAAATCACGCATTCAAGAACGACGATGCCCAATCATGCAATGACCATGAATAATATCCATGAAATAAAGATCTCAAAGACGGAAGAAACGACGAAATCTATCACGGTAATGAAACGCATAGCATCGTGTAATGGCAAGTATTGATAATGGGCAGCCACGGGAGGAAAAGCTTCCCTGAAAGGATACCACGATTCAATCCCAGTGCGTATATGTAGACTAACTTTCCTCCGGGTAAGGAACGATAATTAAAACGGCGATCCTAATCTAAACCTGGCAGATTACGGGAATCACATTTTCCGATTCGACATGCGATGACATTTCGCATCCAAGACTCGGTCAATCATTGACGCCGAGTACCCCAAATTCGGTAAATCAATTCACGAAAGAGGCGGAAAAGAGCACAAGCCTCATAAAAAGTGGTATGCTACATGCAAATAACACCACCTCGCAAGTACACAACATTTGACGGCCGGGTCGATAAACGCAATGCATTCGCTTCCCAACAACGTCGTCGTTTGCCCACTAACACATGCAATTAAGCAGTAGGATACCTCCTCGTTCCGACATTCCAGCCTTACGAACGTGGAGGTAGCCAAGGGAATGAGAGTACAAAGCACAAGACAAAATAGTGCTCAAACCAATTCATTTGTAAAAACCGACTCAAAGTGGGACATATCAAAAACCATCACAAAACATGAGAATATGGCAATATATAAATGTAAATAAGATAAACATGAATCAATACATGATACATAAGCATTAGAACAAGTTTATGAAGCATAATGAATAAGAAACATAGATACCTCTCCAAAACAACAAGTTTGGAAACTAACTAAAACAGGGGTCCACTTCAAACTGTCATAACTAGAGTTCTAGATATGAAAATGCAGAAATTCCAAGTTGAGGTGATAGCTTATCCTCTTACGGTTCCAACGATAGGTCACAAGCCTAAAACAAGCAAGTAACAAAGGAGATATGATCATTTTACAAAAAGGGGTCAGTGCAGTGAAACTGCACAAGTCACGACCGTGACTTGTATTTCACGCCCGTGACCTGTGTTACCAATTCACCCGTGAGCCTTCAACATAAATTCAATCCTATCATTTCCAAATCTCATAATCCATTTCTAATAACTATCAACAATCAATATTCATCATCAACAATCATCAATTAACAACAATCATCATCCATAACATGATTCCTAAACTTACAAATCGTATTCTAATACGATTTCTAGCATATAAGCATGTAAAACACGTAAATGATATCGAGTAACCCTTCACCGTTACCTTTACGCGTCTTTAAACGGTTACTAAGCTTTCCTAGTCTCCACCTACAAACCATTAGATAATAAAAGATGAATATCTTTCACCTTGAGAAAGACGGATAATTTAAAAAGCGAGAAAGACGGTAATTTTATTACCAATATGGATAGAGGAAGGTAAGAGGAGAAGAATAAGACGAACTTACGTGAATTTGAGCGAGTAACGAAGGAGTAGCGACGAATCTAAGCTTGATAAAAATGGTGTTTAGGTTTTTGGTGGTTTGATGAGGAAGAAAGAGTAAGTGGAAAATGAAATAAGGATTTAGGGTTTGCGGGACTATATGAAGGAAAAAGTCAACGAAAGTCAAAGACGGCTCAAAAGTCAAGAAAAGTCAAAGACGGCTCAAGACGGGTTTTACTTGAAAACTCGCGGAAATTCCAAATACGAACTCGGAAATTCTAAATTCGACTCGAAACATTAAATTCTAAATTAAAACTTAAATTCGCTGAAAAGTATCCGTAAAATATTTTCACTATAAAAATAGGGTACATTTCCGGGTGTTACAGAAAGGCATTTCAAGAAGGTTCACCAATTCAGAAGAAAGAAGAAATAAAGTTGATGTCGCAGTTGTCGGAAGATCAATCAATTAGGCGGAAGAATTCATCGCTTTACATCAAACCCTATCAACAAACCCGATTGAAGAGGTCAAGGGGGATGATGGAAGTCAAGTCATAAGCAAAGGGAGATGAAACGAGAGTCAAAGCTTCTAGATGACAACTTACCCGATCGGGTAAGTGTGTACCCGATCGGGTATCTCTGCTGCTTCGAGCAAATTGCTTCAACTTCCTGCTTTTGTCCTATATGTTCAATGCTCGACCCCTTCCCCACAAAACCCTAATGCTATATAAAGGGTGCTCCAGCCACTCTTCTCAACATCTCATCTCACACACAACATCTCATCTCACACACAACATCTCTTCTCTTCTTACATTTCTCTTTAGTTTAGAAATTCTAGTTTAGATCATTTTCTTCTTTTGTCTTTAGTTCTTAGTTTATTTCTGTCCATTCTACATCAAAACCTTAGTTTAGATCAATAAGAATTTCAATCTTTGTAATCTACTTTGTTGGGTTCGAGTGTTGTAATTCAAGGAACGATTATTCTATGCAAGGGATTTCTATGATTGTTATCGCTTTCGTTGTTGATCGTCACCTAGGTATTTCTATTTTATCTCTTGTTTAAAGTCTTTATGTTTTCTATTTTTGATTGTTATTTTCCATACATATTATCTTAGATTCATTCTTGCGTTGTTATAATCGTAATTTCATTTCTTAGATTATCAATTAGCGTCGTTATTATCGCCACATAGAGAGTCTTAAAATATTGTCAAAATCAACTAAACATGTCTATCCTAGTTTTTATTATCATCATCATCTTAGATATAAACATTATCATGAGTGAGTAGTCACCTTTCTAGGGTGTAGGGTAGCCATGTTAGATTGATTAAAAGATGATAATTGGATAAAAGAAATAGTGCTTTTAAAACATTGTGTCTATGCATGTTTGGACTTTAACGATAGTTGACGATTCCTCATCAAAATCATTGACTAGCATGGAATTCCTTTCCAAGGTAGAGATACGCGAATTGAATAGACAAAGCATGACATGGTGGATTAAGACCTAGTAAATAGCCTAGAAGCCTGCTAGACCATCTGATCTATGATTGTAATGAACACATCATTCTTACGAACTTACAATGAATTATTTGCATGTCCTAAATCCAATTTCATCAATATGTCAATCTACATGTGTGAACCTACTTCCCTAGATGTTTTTCATTATTGTTAATTCATCATTCGCTTTATTGCTTTCATCTTCATTTACTTTTATTTTGTTTTCATTTATGCTTTTTGTTAGTTTAGAAACAAAAATTCCAAAACCCAGAAACTCGTTAGATAAAACCCAATTGCGAGACACTTCACATTCTATAGGAAACACCATCTCCCTGAGGATCAAACCCTACTTCCCTAATTACATTAATTTGTTATTAGTCTAGTCTGGGTAATTTATCTTTGTATCGGGCTTGCGACAGGTCCGGTCAATCACCCTAGGTCTGAAAGGAGAAATTTTGTGGTTTAAACCTTATACCTTTATTTGTACCATTATCTGTTTCCATTTCCATCCTCGCAAGTTTTTATCAAAATTGATCTTTAAGAGATCGCATGCCCATATCTTACTTCTTACTCGGATATCTTCGTAACTCTACTATCTGCTTTGTCTCTTCCTTGACCTCGTTCTTTTCAGCGTTCCTCTCTTGTAATCTCGTGCCTGATTATTCTCGTGTTCTAGGATGGAAAATAGGACTTAAGCTCTAGGATGAATCCTAATAGTGATAATGTATTCTCTCTTGGTGATTTTGGATTTGGAGTTTGGTATTGTAGTGTTACTTTGAGAACTGACTGGATCATGATAATAGTTCGTTGTTGCGGGATATTGTGATAGTTACCTTGGAGGTTGTTTGGGAAATTGTTGTCTTAAATTGTTACGCTCTAAAAAGGAATCTTACTTGTGAAATTTAGATTTGTGACCAGATTCGAGGAATAATCTCATAAGCGAAGACCGATACGTTTTGAGTTTGATGAGCTAGATGATTTGATTAATTGACGTATCGCCATGTGTTTGGCAATATATATGATTTGGAATTGGTACTCATCCTTTGCTTGATAAATGGTGAGTTGACTTTTGAAGATGAGAAAGTTCATTGTAAATTTAGGATAATGAGTTTGAATTAAATTGAATCAAGGATTTTCATGGTAAATCTCCTTTTACTTGTAGTTGTTAGCGAACATGTTTCCCTAGATATAAATATTTTTGTTGGTGATTTCTAATAAGAGTTTTGATGAAACTAAGAAGATTAGAGTACATAATGAATCTTTCATGTGGATTGTTAGTTGTGGAGTCTACCGTGCCAATGGACTTTAGTAGATACTAATTGAATTTGAATAATTGGGTTAGTGGCTTGAAGTCTCGTGGTTATGAAATAATTTTCGTAGGAATCTAATGATTGAAAATGTTGAGTTGGAAATTGGGTAAATTGCATTCTCTTGAGGACTAGTTTATTCGTGAAGTTAGTGATGTCGAATTTTTGTAGATCTTCCTGCCGATTTTATCGTGATCTTCCTATCCCTAGGAGTTCGATTTGTTTTGTTTTTGCGTGTTTTGTATACATTTTCATACCCTGACCTGTGTTCGTGAAGCTCGAGTCGCTCTATGTACGTGTAATGTCTTGTTATTTTGATTTTATCTTTGAGAAAATCTTCGAATTTACATATTGTATTTCTAATTTAACTTTTGAAAGAAGTCTAAAGATGGATTTTGTACCCTCTTTTTGGAGAAAATAGATTTCTTTTGCTTTTATACTTGGATTTTGCGTTTGGTTGGATGTTTGGACTTGTTATTGGAGACGTCTGGTGACTAGTCCTACCCTTACTAACGTTTGTTTTGAATTTCGATTTCCCTATTTCGACATTGATTTGATCTGGATAACTAGAGTTCTCGTTCGCGATGGACACTCTTGTGATCCATAAATAAAGTTTCGCACTTATGAAAAATCTCTTTAAATCGTTTTCGAGAAGAACCTCGTTTCATAAATGTTTCCCTTGTAAAAGTTTTCGTATTAATTTTGAAAACCGATTCTTGTCCTTGATACTTTTGTTTTCTACTCTCAAGTTTCGAGGACGAAACTTTTTAAAAGGTGGGGTGATTGTAACACCCGCAAATGTACCCTATTTGTAATTTAAAAATATTATACGGATACTTTTCAGCGTAACTTTAGTTTTATTCTAGAACTTAGTTTTCCGTGTCTAATTTAGCAAATCCGATTTCGTATTCGAACTCTACTCAAAATTCCGTGTGAGTTACGCCTTAAGGCGCTTTTGGGCTTTTTCCCCCATATTTCTCCACTCACTCAGCCTTATAACCTAACTCCCTCATTCTTTTTCCACTTACTCTTCTTCCTCATACAAACCACCAAAACCGTAACTCCATTAATGGATCAACTCAAATTCATCACTACTCATCCTTTACTCACTCAAATCATGTACTTTTCGTCTTAATCTTCCGCTCTCATCGTCCTCTACCTTATGTGGTAATAAAGTTATCGTCTTTCTCATTTTCAATTTTTCCGTCTTTCTCAAAGGTGAATTATATTCATATTTTGTCGTCTTTGTATAGGTGGAGAGCTTCAAGACCCCGATAAGGATTACTATCTAGTGGACGAAGGCTTAGAAATCGATTGAAGACGCGTAAAGGTAACGGTGAAGGGTTACTCGATATCATTACGTGTTTTAATGTGATTTTGATGTTAGTAAACGTATTTAGGATAGGATTGGTATTCATAGAATTTGTGTTTGTTGATGATGATTGTTGTTTGTTGATAATTGTTGATGATTATTGATAGTTGATAGTAGTTATTGATGATTGTTGAAAATGGATGTTCAGTATGTTGTTCTCGGGTGTAGTGTTGTTCCCAGCCAGGTACCCGGCCGCCGGTCCCCCTGACCGGCTGGGAACTCACTGTAGTTTAGATTGATTTTCGTTTGTTGATGATGTCCCAGCCGGGTACCCGCCCGCCGGTCCCCCTGACCGGCTGGGACTCACCGCACTGACTCCTTTTCGTAAAATGATCATATCTCCTTTGTTACTTGCTTGTTTTAGGCTTGTAACCTACCGTTGGAATCATAAGAGGATAATCTATTCCCTCCACTTGGAATTTATGAATTTAAATGTTTTTAACTCTAGTTATGACCGTTTGAAGTGGACCATTGTTTTAGTTGGTTTCCAAACTTGTTGTTTCGAGAGGGGATCTATGTTTCTTATTTATTATGCTTCATAAACTTGTTCTAATGCTTATGTATCATGTATTGATTCATTTTTATCATAGTTAATTATATATAATTCCCTATTCTCATGTTTTGTGACGGTTTTTCATACATCCCACTTTGAGTCGGTTTTACTCATGTTACGGTTAGAGCACTAAATGTTAAGTGCTTTGTACTCTCATTCCCCGGCTACCTCTTCGTTCGTAAGGCTGGAATGTCGGAACGAGGAGTGTATCCTTACTGCTTAATTGCATGTGTTAGTGGGCATATGACGACGTTGTTGGGAGGCGAACGCTTTGCGTTGATCGACCCGGCCGTCAAATGTTGTATACTTGCGAGGTGGTGTCATTGCATGTAGCGTACCGCTTGTTATGATGCTTGTGCTCTTTTCCGCCTCTTTCGTGAAGGTTGACCGAATTTGGGGTACGCGGCTTCTATGTATGACCGAGTCTTGGATGCGAAATGTCATCGCATGTCGAATCGGAAAATTTTTATTCCGAGAGTTTGGCCAGGCTTAGACTAGGACCGAATATTTATATCGTCGTCCTAATGGGATAAAATTAGTCTACATATACATAATGTTGAATCGTGTATGCGTTCAGGGAAATTTCATCCCGTGAATGCGATTTTAATTATACTTGCCATGTACACGGTGCTAGTGTGTGTCATTTACCGTGAGAGATATTGTCAAAGTATTCGTACGTTTGGATGGATGATTATATGATTGTTTATTAGTGATCGTTGGATGACTTGGCATGGTTTGTTTGTCGAGTCTCAATCTTATCAAGCTTATGCCGCTAACGGTGAGATGCAAGCCCTAGTGAGTGTATGGTTGCCTAAGAGTGTCTTCCCCGAGTCTGTTTATAATCTGATGCGTACAATTTATATGTCGATTTCTATCTTATCAAGTATGTGCAGCTAATAGTGAGATGTAAGCCCTAGTGAGTATATAAGTGGCTAAGGGTGTCTTCCCCGAGTTTGTCGATAATATGATGATTACGGTTTTGTACTTCATGCACCGATATCTTTATATATATGGAATTGCCTATTTATCTTTCTCGTATTTCACATGTATATTTATATATGCATGCTTCTACTTATGTATTTCCGTTTAAGTTCGTTAATTGTGATATGGCTGGGAGAACCCGGAGTTACTCCCCACTGACTGTGGCGTTCATGTTTTTCATGGATGAACAGGTTGCTCTCTTGGATGGATTTTGCTTGTTGTATTTTGGGTTCGGGTGTGAGCTAGCGGGCGTTGGTCTTGACGAATCACCTCTAGACGTTTATTAGCTAGTTGCTAAACAACTTTGATATTTGATAACATTTTGAGAGACTTCGTCTCTTTGTAGTATATTCTATTTTAGTTTGTATTTATTTGACATTCCTCGTATCTTTATCTTAGCATGTAAAAAGTTTTAAAAACACCGTATTTTCCGCTATATAAATCACATACTTGTTATGTTTTATTTCCGCATTCGCGAGGGTTGTCACAGTTGGTATCAGAGCCTAAGATGCTCCCGACGCACACATGTGAACCCTAAACTTAAATTACTTGACCTTGAAATAATAAATGAGAGATGGGTAGAAATTAAGGACTTTACTTGGTAGTCTTTGGTGTACTTGATGTATGTTAGGTTCTAACTTGTTTGTTGATTGTGTTGAGTGATGTTATGTTTGTTTATATCTACCGTCTTGAGGTGGATCATGTGTTACCTAGAAGATGTATCCTCTACCGAAGATTGAAGATTGACAAGCCTAATTGAAGTGTATTTCTTCCTCATCTATGATTTCTCTCATCCTTAATGTATCATGCTCTATTCCTTCTATCTAAGTGCTTTTTTATCATCTAACGTCCCCTCCCCTTTGAGATTACTCTTGTTACTTCCCTCCTCCTTATCAATTGGTATCCTTACCTTACTCATGTAACATTTTTGTGGATGCCATACGCATTTGTTTGTGGTATATTTGTTGGAGTAAGTGTCCTCAACAATGGTGTGATCACATAATTAAATCTAGATAATAAGAATACAAAGGGATGATGAATATTATAGTCAACTGGTCAACATAAATCGGTAACGATTGGCTCAATTGAGTTTGACGTTACTGTTGTATGACGGTGGTGATCAGTTGATCCCTTGAGGTCACACCTAAAGGACAATCCCCTAATCAAGTACATTAATTAATTGTATAGTGATACAGATTAACTAATCCCTTAAAATGAACCAAGTTTAAATTGTGAGTGAGAAAAATATCTTATTGTAATATGATTAAATAAGATTCATTTTGGTAATTTAATTGTTATATTACTAAGAATGCATTATGTTTATGAAACATTTGAGTGGTTAATTATAATTACAAATTGTTGTAGATTATTTTAACCAAATATGAGAGGACCCATTTTATTTACATGTAATTATAAAATGTGATCTTAAAATGTTAAGTCTAACTTATTTGTTATGAAATTGCATTTAAATTGGTTAAATGCACATTTATAAGCAAAATTACATGTTACATGTCACATGTCACACTTATGACAAATGACAAATTGCAAAAATAAAATGGACACCCATATTACAAGGGTGCACCGGTTTTTGGTAGTGTACAAAAGGGTGATTATTTTTGTGTATTATTCTAATTAGGAATTAGACATAATCATACCCAAAACTATTACCAACACTCAACCTTTTTACATTGTTAAGAACAATTGGAAGTGACAACACCCCACCCATGTGGGGTGTGGGTGACCGGTTTTAGCAAGCCAAAGAGGGCTTGTTTTTCCCTCTTAATATATACCATAACATCTCATTTTTGCATGGATGCTTATCTTTTTACAAAATCTCTATCTCTCACTAAAAGAAATTTGAGAAATTCTTCTTGTGTTCCTACACTAATAATATCATTACTAAGGGTAGTAATATATCTATTAGTTCATAATAAGGGCTTCTACTATTTAATACTAGTGTAGTATTTTGTAGAGATTAAGGGTAGTCTTGGATGCAACTAATTGGAGAGTTTCTACTTTGAAACTTGGAAGATCATCCTCATATTACTAGCTCAAGAACAATATTTGAAAGGAGTTCAAATATTGTGCCCATATTTTCATAATCAATGTAAGAAATGGTTCTTTTCTTTATATTTTGTTATGCATGCATAAGATCTATTTAGTTTAAGAGTAAACTAAATGTATAATGATATTAGAAGTGTCTAATATCGAGTTTAAGAAACTTACAAGTTGTATCAGAGCCAAGGTTGTTGCATGGATAATCGATTTTTAGTTTTTTCGAGTTATGGTAACTTAAAGAAAACTAGTAATTTGTGTTTTATAAGATAAAATCACAAAGTTATTTGCATGTCAATATATTCTGGTCCTTATATGATTTTAGGTCATTTTGATGATTTATGTAAATTTATAGTGCTCAAATATGATTTTTAGTATTTTTATTACATTTTAATGAGTAAAATGATGTTTAAAATACTAAAAATAGTTAGACTTACCTTCTGACCTTGAAATATTTACACAATATCACAAATGCATTTTACTTACTGTATGTAAACGTTCATGTGAAGTGGATTTGTTTCGTGTGATTTATAATTTTTATATGATAAAATGAAATAAATAAAGGTCAAATGGTTAAAAATACTTCCGCTTTGAATCTGACCATGAAAGTTTATTATGTTGTAACAT
>JAIUZE010042257.1:0-11401 GCA_022085475.1 Heliosperma pusillum | reverse complement strand
CATGATTTTACTTTTGTATTTCCTTATATGTACGTTTAATGTGATATGGCTGGGAGAACCCGGAGTTACTCCCCACTGATTGTGGCGTTCCTGTTTTTCATGAATGAACAGGTTGCTTGCATTGGATGGCTTTTTGCTTTGACTATTTTGGGTTCGGGTGTGAGCTAGCGGGCGTTGTCCCTGGAAGTTCACCTCTAGACGAATTTAGCTAGTTTTGCTAAACACTTGTTCTTTGCTAACATTTTAAGAGATCCCGTCTCTTTGTTGTATTTTTCCGCATTAGTTGTAATAATGTTGACACTCCTCGTTTTATTTAACTTGCATGTATAAAAGTTTTTTAAAATTACCTATTTCCGCTATATAATTCACATGCTTGTATGTTTTATATTTCCGCATTCGCGAGGGTTGTCACAATACTAGTGAAAGTTCACAAACAACCAAACTCTTTCTTACAACCCTTCTAAAAGATAAAAAACTACTAGAGTTTTACTAGAACAAAAGAGAGAACAAAAGAGACGCTTTAAGTATGAGATGTGTTGAGATTGTGTTGGGGTCCTCTTCTTACATAGGACTTGGAAGACGCGTAAAATCAATACCCATCAATACACCTCATAATTTGGAGGGAGTCCAAACGAAATACGAGTAGAAATACACGTCCCCGATCGGGGATGTATGTTTCTAGGTGTACTTGCTTCAGATTTCGTCTTTCATGCATCCCCATGTATGTAAACCCGATAGGGGATGTGATATTTTGCTTCAGAAGATTTCTTTGAGTGCTTATTCTTGACTTTCATTGACTTTGATTTCCCTTACGGCATAGAGGGCAGAGCTAGGGGACGCAGAGTCTCTTCATTTTGAGCCATCGTTTGATCAAATTCCTTCTTCGGGATGAGCCAAAGCTACCATGCCACTATTATTTTGACCAAGACTTGCTTCTAATAGCCCGAGTGTTGAGATGAGTGTCAAAACGGTAGGAGAAGTCGCAGAAACCGCTTTTTTCATATAAGACAAGACAAAACACACAAAGCTACTACAACACGGGATTAGCTCACAAAATTAATACTATAAATAGTGGAAATAACATGTAAAACCGAGCTAAATGAGGGGATAAAATCGCACAAATATTACACTTATCAATCCCCTTTCATAAAGAAAATCGAATCATTATCGAATAGAAAGTGAGAAACCGGCTCAGCCTGACGACTTATTTTAATGCCTCTTATATTATCATGTCTTTCCGCATACAAAATATTATGTGATAAAACCTCTTAACACAGGACAAAGCGGTATGGAGAGAGTGGGTCAGCTTGACAAATACCACATTTCGGCTTTATCTTCCTTGTAGGAATACCATTGAGAAGTAGCTCATAAGAGACAGACGAAATACATTTCATAATAAGATAAATAACACGTTCCGGAAATCCCAATTTAGTATGAACCGCACGAATGAAATTCCAGTTCAGTCAATCATACGCCTTACTCATATCAGCTTTAAAATCCATTCTGTTTCTCTACCCTACTTTAGAAGAGCTGATCTTGGGAAAAGTTTCATTAGCAGTTAGAATATTATACGTAATACTCCTATCCGAAATGAAAGTAGTCTGAAAATCTCCAACAAGCTTATTCATAACCTTGCTAACTCTGTTAGTAATGCATTTAGTAATAATCTTCCTAATAACATTGCAGAAACTAAAAGTTCAAAATTTTTCCACAGTTTCCGGATTATTACCTTTAGGAAAAAGGGTGACAAAGGTTATGTTCATTTCTTGAAGAATATGGCTCTTATTAAGAACACCTAGAACAACATAGATAACGTCATTCTTAATAAAATGCGAGCAACGTTGATAAAAGATAGTTAAAATATTATCAGCTCCCGGGGATTTCAATGGTCAAAGTTGAAAACCGCTTTACGAACTTCTTTAGACGATAATGGTTTATGCAACTAGTCAATATCATCCCCACTTAAGTGGCATTCAACCGCATCAAATAAGCTCGATTCCTTCTCTCAGAAATCATTGATATATTCAGACTGTTGATTTGCTTTGAATAACGCATCATAATAGTTAAGGAAAAGGGTACCAATCTCATTTTTATCAAAAAACCAGTTATCTTCTTGGTCTTTATACCATGGATAAAGTTACTTCCCGATTTGCCTTTGACCCAGTTAAAACAATACTTAGAACAAGTGTCCCCATCGATAGCCCATTTTATTTAAACCCGCTGCTTCCAATAAATTGCTGAATTATAGCAAATTCCACAACTTTATCTTGATTGCTGTTGAACTCTTTATGTAGGGAATTTTGGTATAGACCACACACACAATAATAAATATAAGAATCGGAAAATAACAAGGACACAATACTTACGAGGTTCACCAAATTGGTTACGTCCTCACTATAGTCGCACTAGGAATTTTATTGATCACTCTATAAATATACAATTAGGATATGAGGATGTAATATACGTAGTTTTCCTCTTCTTTTATAGCTAATGACAAGTTATAACTCCACATCTAATAAGTACATGAAACTCTTCATATTGATTTCATTTGATCAATGCAAAGCAAGTTTTAATCAGTTAGAATTTATTTTACGTATGTTTCTCATGAAACATATTATTCCTTAATAACTTCATAATGGAGGGATTAATAATTCTAACAATCTCCCACCTCCCGACAATTATGGAGATAATACCAACTTTACTTTTCCACCTAATGCGACCATATCTTTTCTCATGCTAAATGCAAGAGCTCAGTCAAGGTTCTATTCAACCTCGACTCACCATTCAACTTTGTTCCCAAAGGCAACCATACTTGCCGGGTTTTATTCATCGTTTCCTGGGGCGTTCACTCCCACCTAAACGAAATACCCTTACATGCCTTATTAGAACTACTTGAATTTCCGCATACATTTGAGCATGCCAGTTTCACCTTGTGCGTTCTCGGACCACGTTTTGCCTTTAAGCCACCGACTTTACTCCCACAGTGCTTAATATAAGGCCCACTATGCATAGCTTTCTGATCCTGCAACAAGTCTCGTGAAACTACTAATTTCTTCATCCCTTCCGCTGCTAAATTATTTTAACCAGTACACTTTACAATGGTGTACAATGTTCCATTTTTAGTCCCATTAGCTACTATCGTAGCTCCTTTGACTACCTTCCAAGAACTTTCTTCAAAAATAACTTTATAGCCTGCATCATCGAGCTTAACAACAAATATTAATTTCTTTTTCAAGTTCGGGATGAACATAACATCTGTTAGCTCCCACCTACCCCCAGTCGTGGTACGTATCTCAACATCACCTTTTCCCATAATTGGCATCGCCTTACCATTTGCCAAGTAAGCGCTACCACACCTTCCACTAACAAATTTATGAAAGGAATTTTTATCTAGAGAAGCGTGAAATGATACACCAGAGTCTAATACCCAAGACTCAATCGGTTCTTCGACACTCACTGCCAAAAGATCACCGTCATCCTCCACAGCTATCGCCGCATTTCCATCCTCATGATTACGCTGCCCATTTTTCTTCGGATTTGGACAATTCCATTTTACATGTCCACTCTCACCACAGTTGCAACATGTAGCACCTCCTTTAATTGTTGACTTTGATCTCCCACGATAACCACCTCTATAATTTTTATTTCCTCTACCATCAGCAATTAATCCGCTCCCATTACTTCCCGATGTCTCACCTAATTCTTGCTTGCGAACACTCTCGCTAAGAATTAAATCACGTACATTGTCAAATTTGAGCTTTTCTTGTCCTTGCGAACTACTAATTGCAGTCACTGTAGTATCCCAACTACTAGGTAATGAGGATAATAAAAGTAATGCTTTTATCTCGTCATCAAAATCAATTTTTACGGAACTAAGTTGTCTTGTGATCACATTAAAATCATTAATATGATCCGCCATTGTTGTTTCTTCTTGCATTTGTAAACCAAACAATCTACGCATAAGAGAAACCTTATTTGTAGCTGAAGGTTTCTCATACATATTTTCTAGGACATTCATAAGGTCCAATGTTGTTTTTGCACTCATCACATTGAATGCAACATTACGTGCCAGCGTTAATCTCACCACACCTAGCGCTTGCCTGTCCAATTTTTCCCACTCTTCCTTTTCCATGGAATCTGGTTTAGTACCTTCCAAAGGAAGATGTAGATTCTTTGAATACAAATAATCACTTATTTGCATTTTCCAGAAAGCAAAATCTTTCCTATCAAATTTATCGAACAAAATTTTGCCTCCTTCCATTATTGTGAATTTTAGTGGATCGCTCTTCCCTCACCCGCCCAACCGGGCTTTGATACCAGTTTGTAGGGAATTTTGGTATAGACCACACACACAATAATAAATATAAGAATCGAAAAATAACAAGGACACAATATTTACGAGGTTCACCAAATTGGCTACGTCCTCACTATAGTCGCACTAGGAATTTTATTGATCACTCTATAAATATACAATTAGGATATGAGGATGTAATATACGTAGTTTTCCTCTTCTTTTATAGCTAATGACAAGTTATAACTCCACATCTAATAAGTACATGAAACTCTTCATATTGATTTCATTTGATCAATGCAAAGTAAGTTTTAATCAGTTAGAATTTCTTTTACGTATGTTTCTCATGAAACATATTATTCCTTAATAGCTTCATAATGGAGGGATTAATAATTCTAACACTTTACTAATACCACATTGAATAAAACTCTCCACATCTTGCTCTAAAGCAATATCAAAATCTGACCATTTAGACATCCAGTCTTTTCTTTTTTGAATTGACCAATCTTTCATAATTTTACGAACCTCAGGATAATTTACGCGTAAGTCGAAATGTAGACGACCCAGTAAAGGATTCCTTCCAGCATCCTTGGACCAAGCTAATACATTCTTCACATTGGAAATTCCATGCCTCCAATTTATAAGGTTTACCATGATTAGGAGAAGTCATATCACTTTGGAAGATAATGGGGGCGTGATCGGATATTTGAATCGGAAGATCTTGAACACACAAATAAGGAAATAACAAGTTCTAATCCCACGATCCACAACCTTTGTCTACTCTCTCAAATACGAAGTTACTTAATTGTCTCTTATTCCACCACGTGAATTTTTGCCCCTTATACGGAATATTCATAAGACTGAAGGAATTTTTCCAATTAGTAAAAGAATTTGCGCCCCTAATCTTTTCTTTCTTATCACCCCATTTGTCCTCAACGTACTGCACATGATTAAAGTTTCCAATTAGCAAACAACGTTTATCAAGTGAGAGAAGACACTCCCCCAAGCGATTCCATACCCCATCTCTAAGATGAGTGATGGGTTCACCATTGACGAAGCATAAGTACGTACTAAGTCAATCAATTGAAGGACGTGAGAGGGAAGCCGAAGAGTTTAGGAAGTATAGAGAGGAGGTGCAACAAAGGGAAGAAGATGCTCGGAAGAGGGAAGATCTTTACTTGAAAAATCAAGAAGAACTAAGGCAACAAATCACGACAAGTCAAGCCGCTAGTACGCGTGAACGAGAAGAAACAAGGCGCCAAATTGAGGCCTTAGCCAAACTATTTGAATCCCAAACCCAATACCGATGCAACAATAACACATTTGATTTCCCTTATAACCCAAATAACGATAACTCCGGTGGAGGCGGAAATGGTTTTCAAGTGTAAGGTAGTTGGTTGTATAAGACACGGTTACTTGTAATGTAAACTTTAGTAGTTGGTTGTATAAGACATGGTTACGGTAGATGTAAGACATGTAGCGTTATGGTTATCTTGGTTGTAAGATTACATTGAAAATTTTCTAATTTGAAAGACGGTTTCTGGTTCCAAAAAATTGTGTCCGAATGCATTTGTATATATTTTGAAATATTGCAGGAAATATAGCAAATGGAGGAGAATAAGAAGCAAAAATCACCCATATCGTGCATATTGGATACCGACCGACAAGAGCCGTTACCGACCGACCAATATACTTTACCGACCGACTGAAATAAATTACCGACCGACTGCCGTCCAAAAATATTCTGCCAATTAATTGACACAAACTGGAACCGACCGACTAAAGACTCTTACCGACCGACTGTCGGTCGGTAATTACCGACCGAATGTGATAATACCGACCGATTGGCTCTTGATATTGACCAAGTCAATATGTTTTGGCACCGACGGATTTATTCTCTGCCGACGAATTTATCGGTTGGTATGTCTCCGACTGTTTTGCAATCGGTCGGTATGTAAAATTTACTGACCACAGTTACCGACCGATGTTTTGCGGACGCCACGGAAGAAAAAACGGTCGGTATCTGCCCTTACCGACCGATTTATAATGTTAGCGACCGTTTGAGACGGTCGGTACTGAACCTGATTCTTGTAGTGTACCAAACTCTAGAAGAGCGTCGCGTTACTTTAACGATAAAAATTTTATGACAAGAAACTACCAGCTCAAAAGGACACTAGCTTCTAAATTCGAGCCATAGCCCACCTTTAGTACCATCAGCTGCTACGCCTAAGGTATTACTAAATCCAAAGGAGCGAAACAAAGGATCAACATTAGAAACACTACATTTACTCTCCATAAGGAAAATAAAATCTAAACATGTAGTACATATGATCGCTCTAGCTTCAGAAATTGTATGAGCGAGCGAACTATTTAAACACCTAAAATTCCAAGAAAGCCCCTTCATTGAAGAGGAGCAGGTTGATTTAGGTCAACCTCCACAAACCTCCTTGCAGTAGTATCAACTATGAACAAGACAAGTCATCTTTTTTGTCGTGTTCAATTTTCATACATAAACCAACACTCCGCGCAAAAGAGGACGCATGAATGACATCACTATTCTCAAACTCAATAATAAGGAAATCAAGGTCCATAAGTGATCTTGCCTCATCAAAGCGATCTAGAGCAATCCTCTCCTTGCCATTTATTTCTTTTTTTCGTTTTTTTAAGTTAAGATAGTCTTTTTGATGTTACCAAGAAGGTTACATGGGAAGTGTCCACAGAAACAGACATGGGCATAATATTCCTAAGCGCCTTCGCAGATGCCACGAATTCTGACGAGGCTCTTACCATAAAAGAGAAAGTAATTACCGCCCGAAAGACCGAAGAAACACATATGAATAAGTTCTTATGGGTGGATTTGTGGACCGAAGAAGGATACGTATCTGCTGCCTCTAGGAACTGGAAGCATC
The DNA here is from genome assembly GCA_022085475.1 of Heliosperma pusillum. Taxonomy (NCBI): domain Eukaryota; kingdom Viridiplantae; phylum Streptophyta; class Magnoliopsida; order Caryophyllales; family Caryophyllaceae; genus Heliosperma; species Heliosperma pusillum. Next base: position 4,201 of record JAIUZE010042257.1, on the reverse strand, counting down.
TCCGTAGACGTCTGGCACTTCCAGGAAGATATGAGAGAACTTTGGCAAACGTGAGGAAGGGGGTTGAGGTTGAGTAACAAATAGATGATGGGCAATAACCTTTTGGCTATGGTATGGGGGAAAGGAAGTGAGATCTATTACAGATTTCTATCAAGTGTCCCCTTTGGATTAACCTTATTATCTTCAAATATGATAGCATTCCTAGTTAGCCAAATGGCCATCAGTTGGCACTGAAAATATAACAGCGAATGGCAGTGCGAATTCGAGAGACGCTGAAGATATTTGATATGATACGTCAACCACTGATGAAAATAATGGCCGGATTGGACATAGAGGCAATACCCAAATTTGAAGCTCTTAAAATATGTTGGGAAATCGAACATGATCTGAATAGATGATCCAAGGTTTCAAGGTTGCATTCCCATAGTACACCTATGTCACTTAGATTCAGTCCTTATTTGCAAGTAAAACAATCTCTAGAGAAAGAATTTCGATGAGATATGCTGCCCCAAGCAATATTCCAAGGAAAAGGAGCAGTTGGGGTGGTTAAGGTAGCCAAAATGGATTTTTTAGGAGTCTGATATACTCATATTTAAGTGTTATGAAACTCCGACACGTCAGGTTGCCGGCGTGTCGCGTGTCGACACGATACGACACGGGATACGACACGGAATACGTGTCAGACACGCCGGAATGCGACACGATACCGACACAGCAGAGGACATGGGAAATAAATGGTGACGGCCAGCCATATGTGAGTAGCGTGGTCGAGTAGTGGCGGCGGATGTAGATACCTCATGGTGCGAAGTCGAAGAAGATGATAATTGTGTGGGTTCATTCAATTTTAGGGTTTCATAAAGTGGTGGGCCTGGTGGCTAGATGACTTTGTCTCTTTATTAAGTAATAAATTATAAAAAAAGTAACTAGTGGAAAACAGCCGTCAACTTGTTTAACTGTGACACGCTTTACATTGGCACATGCCAATACCCATTATTACTCAACTACTTATTTAATTATTTTATTCAATTGACATCTAATAAAAAGAAAAAAGTAAATTAATTTAGAGGAGTCAAACAGTCAGTATGTATATACTAATATACTATATACCCACAAGGACACAAGGTATATATTTATTTTGGTAAAAAAATATTTCATATATATATAGAAATTTTTTAAAAAGTCTAGCTTATACTTTTTGTCTTTAACTTTACCCGTGTCGTATCCGTGTCTTGCATACCGGTCAAGATACTTGCTTGACCGTATCCCAGTGTCGCTTAAATTTCAAAATTATGTATCCGATACTCCGATGCGTATCGGATACGATACTTCTCCGCCGTGTCTGAGTAACATTGTTTAGATGTACCCTCCGTCCTCCGTATATTTCCAATAAAGAAAGTCGTGAACGCTTGGCTGCGGGGGATCTGTAATAAGAGTTTCCTTTGCATAAATTGCTTCAAAGTATCTGAAAAGAGCATTCGGGTTCTAGTACCCATCAGACAATACAAGATCTGAAAAATCAAAGGGGTGAGATGTTTTAGCGACAGAGGATCTCCGTTGATCGAATTATCTGATCTGTATAAAAAATTCTGTCGTTCCCTAACTTCCATGAGTACCCATCAGAGACCTTTGTAGTTGCTCGACAGATACCCGTCCAACAAAAAGAAGGGTTTGACACCTTAGACTTAAACTAGCAGCTGGTAAATCCTTGTTATATTTCGGTTGTAGAAATATGCTCAACAAGCCTGAAGGGTAACTAAGAATAAGCTAGTGGGGTTTAATAAGAAAGGCTCGACTTAGAAGTGCAGTCGACTTAATCCCTAAACCTCCCTGACGCCTAGGGAGTTGAAGTGAAGATCTAGAGAGCTAGTGGATACCTTTAGATTTTGAGTCTTTACCCCACCAGAATGCAACAATAAAGGAGTCGATCTTTTGACAAAAAATTAAAGGGAAACGGAATCGCTGCGAGGAGATGTTAATAGAAGCAAGCAAGATATATTTAATAATCAAAAGCGTACTTGGTTTGCTGAGGTGAAGGGATGACAACGACATAACTCTGGAAGTGAGTTTATCTAAATATGAGCAAAGACATTATATTTCTTCCTTGGGAGATCAATAGGGACTCCCAAGTAAATACCAAAGTTCTCTGAAATCTTTATTTTGAGAATGGAGAGTAGATGGTCTTTAAAATTCCGAGGGGAGTTAGGGCTCAACTTGCTAAAAGATTTATCAAGGTTTATCATTGTAGATACCCGTATCCGTCGATACTATCATTTATAGGAATCCCGCCAAATACCAGATGATGATATGACACATGTAATTTCACTGATCGTATTCAGTCGAAAATTTCGTCTTCTATGATGTAAAGTGAAACGCTTTGACTGTTTTTACTGATTTGAAATGGACTATTTTAAGTTAATCAAATGTTTTATTAATTTATATGAAATTAATTTTTTTTGAAATGAGTTTGTTTGAAATAAATGAAATTTATTTTCGATTTGAATTTTCGAGTTTAATTTGAATTTGCGCGTTTATAAATTCTGGAATGTATAGTTTAGTCTTTCAGCCATGAGAGAGAAAGCTAGAGAGAGGAGTGCTCTCTGACAAAAATCCTAATAATTCTAATAAAAAAACACAAAATCATAATGAGTTACAATTGAATTTCGCAAATAAAGATCAATCGGTTTGTATGAATCTTCGCTTTCATCGCAAGAGTTTGAATCAGAGTTGGAAGTCATATTGGAGGATGACAAACATGGTGAGCAAGATGATCATAGAGAAATCCCGGAGAAGGAGGTCATGGCGGCGCTAGCACCTTCTCAGATCCCTATGGTTGAGCTTACAAAACAAGATGTGGTTGGTGAGAATAATTTCTAGTGTACTTCTGTATTTTGTTACGTGTTAGGGGCTCATCCTTCGAGTAATGTTATTTATGGTTTTGTTAAGCGTGTTTGGCAAGCTCAAGGAGTTGATAAGATCTCATTTCTCCCTAATGGATTTTCCTTGTTCGTTTTAAATCCAAGGAACAACAACAAATTGTGTTGAGTAATGGTCACATAATGTTTGATAATGAGCTTGTGATTGTTAATGAATGGAAATCAGAAATAACTTTAATTAAAGACGATGTGAAGAGAGTACCAATCTACATCAAACTGAGTGGGAGTGTAGGCAAATTCATTAGGTGCGATGATCCTACTTCTCATAAAAATTTCTTAGGCTTTGCTAGAATTTTGGTTGAGGTGGATATAGACTAGCATTTTATGAGTGTGATCAACTTCCTTGATGAAAAGAGCATCCATCAGACGGCCAAGTTGGTCTATGATTGGTTTCCTATTACGTGCACTACACGTGCACTACATTTTCTGAGTGTAATATTTCCCTACGAGGATTATCTCTAGGATGATAAGGTATGAGGGGAAAAGAGATTCATTTATGGAGGGATGTCCTTCATGGAAGCTCTATCTAATTCTCTTTAAAAGAAGGGTCGAGAGATTATTGAGAATAGATGTGTCGAGAAAGGGGAGTCAAGCAAGATAATTTTAGAAAATGGATAGCTGTGCATCATGGAACATTAGAGGGCTGAATAATCCTAAAAAACAAAAAGAAATAAGGAGATTATTAATCCAGAAAAAAGTGGGTTATTTGGTTTGTTAGAAACAAAAATTGTAACACCCGGAAATGTACCCTATTTTTCTAGTAGAAATATTTTACGAAATCTTTTCAGTAAATTTAAGTTTTAAATTAGAATTTTATGTTCCGAGTCAAATTTAGAATTTCCGAGTTCGTATTTGGAATTTTTGCGAGATTCCATGAAAATCCCGTCTTAAGACGAGTTTGACTTTTCTTGACTTTTGAGCCGTCTTTGACTTTTGTTGACTTTTCTCCTACACAACTCACACTACTCCCTTAACCTAATATTCATTCAGACAACACATTCACCTTTCTTCCTCCTTAAGAAATCCTTAAAACTTTCCCTCTTTGATTTCGATCTTAGATTTCGCCTAGCTCAATCGTTTCTTGTTGGAATTTACGTAAGTTCGTCTTATTCTTCTGCCCTTACCTTCCTCTATCCGTATTGATATTAAAATCATCGTCTTTCTCGCTTTTCAAACTTTCCGTCTTTCTCAAGATGAATTTCATTCATCTTTTATGATCTATTTGTAGGTGGTGACCTCCAAGATCCCGACAAAGACTATTACCTTAG
>JAIUZE010042256.1:0-12706 GCA_022085475.1 Heliosperma pusillum | reverse complement strand
CATTTTGATTTTTGATATTTGTCCCACAAATACTTATAATCATATGCTTAATTATCTTGTATAATTAAGGGTTAATTTGATCATATAACAATTACATGACTCAAATTAATAAATAATATATTCTTAACTTTTAAGTGATATTTTATCATTATATCAATATATAATGGGTCCCACAATGCCTAGTTAGTTTATTTTACAACTCCTTGTAAATATAATTAACTAATCACCTCTACCTCAAAATATATGCATAACCTCAACTAAGTTAATGAATTAACTATTAATCATTAAATTAAATCTTATTTAATCGTATTAAAATAAGTCGTAAAATTTATTCAGTCAATTATCGTATAATTGACTAATAAACTTATCCGGAATGAGTTCGTAACTCACTTTCCAATAAATAACTCTCGTAACTAAACATATATCAAACATATATGTAAAGTACTAATTAATATGTATCGTATACAAATAATTAGATTTCTGTTTGGGTCTCATCCTATAGGTGTGACCGAAAGGAGTCAGTTGATTACCGCCGTCATACGACAATAACGTCTAACTCTAGTCAGCTGACCGTTATCGATTTACGTTAATCAACTGACGTGGAGTATCAAAATACTAGTCATCCCACTAATATTCCAAAATGAGATTTATAATATAAATACACTATTGTGGAGGACACTTGCTCCAACAACCCTTAGCATTCTTTGTCTAGAATGACTCTCGTGGATGCCAATGAACACGGATGTTCGCAGAGATCTGGAGTAAGTGGTGAGGGCACGTATTAGGAAGTTCTTTAATCGAATACTTAATCTCGCCCGCCTCGATAGCGGCCTCTACTTATGATTAGGGAAACTCTTCTGTTATCGATGTGTTGTCTGTTAAATGCATGCTATGCAACATCCACGTTTTAATCCTAGCATGTGAACTTAACTAGTCGGTTGATATGTAATTTAACATTCAATTAGGTCGAAGTAGGATTTAGATTCAATTGGATGTGAGAACAATTAATTAAATCATACAATGATTACAAGAGAATTACAAAAGAACAAAGATTACAATGGATTTCATGATCTATGTCGAAGATATGTTCAAAAGATTTGGAGAAAAGGAAATAATTAAGAAAACTTAATAATAAAACTACCTGAATCGGATTAACAACGATAATACGATTAATAGTCGATTTATTACCTAATTAAACTACGTCGGAGCGAATCAGGATGTTCAGAGACAGAAACCAGCCCGGAACAGGCGCAATAGGTCATGCGTCCTCTAGAAGAGGCGCATCAGACCTTGCGTCTGTTCCTGAGATGGATTCTGACTGTGAAGCCATAATTGCGATCAGTTATGATTCGTTGGTGAATGTACGGTATTAACTAAGTTGCGTTTTAGCGATAGCTCGACTCGAATGCAAAGAAAGTGCCCTCGTAAGAGGATCAAAAATTGATTAATTAAGATTGATTAATTAAGTTGAGTTGGTTAGATTGGTAGGTTAATGCAAAACGTGACAGGTACCCAGAAGGATCCGAGCTTACGTGGTCGATTGATCAAGCACGTAGTTGTCAAAAAGCTTAGAGCAAGGTTTAGAATGCAAAGAGAGAGGAAGAAGGGGCGGAATACTCGTGTCTTGAAAGTGTGCATGAACCTCTCCTTATATAGGGAGATATCCGAAGAGTTTTGGAATAACTCGAACACAGAAGTTAATCTAGAAAATATTTCGGAAACAGGCAAAACGAGCTGGGGAAGAGGCGCAGCAGGCACTCCGACTCTTGGAAGAGGCGCAGCTCCTGCCGCGTCATTTTCCGAGCCGTTTCCTACTTTGAAAGAAAGATTTCTGCGCTTCTATTATGGAATTGCGGTAGATTTCAAATTCATTCTAAATAAAATATGAATATATTTTACCAAAAAAGATAAGTTTTGAAATATTAAAATATCTGGAATAATCTCGAGCGTTAGGCACGATTTTACAAGATGGTTTATAGAAAATGAAGCGGTTTTTGACCCAGAATCCAAAATGACTCTAACAACTGTCAAAACGACCGTATCATCATGTAGATGACGACCAAGGGGTAGACACAAGTGTTTGAGCTATCACTTGTGATGATCACTATTTATATACATATTTTATATATGCCTCCCTTAGATGCTTATAACTCGATTTACCGTCTTTCCTTTCTTGTTTCTATGCTATTTTAGCTAGAATGTCGATTCTGCCGTTTCTGTTATGTTTTAATGCAGATTGGATGCATTTTGAGCTTTTTGAGTAGATATGAAGCATGGCGGAATCGGATCGTAGAAGGTTGGGCACGGAAATCGAGAAAGAAAAGAGAAGAAATGAAGAAAAGTGAAGAAACAAGCCAAAATGAAGGATGCTCGACCAAGGAATGGCCTGGTGCTCGATCGAGTCGTGGTCATGGCTGCTCGATTGAGCAGATTACCCTTGCTCGATCGAGCAACCTAGATTTTCGGCGGCTTTTCATATTTTCCTAAACTTTAACCTAATTAATTAGATTTTTGTTATAAAAAGAAAGATCGTCTGTCATAATTAGACATGCTTTAATATTAGAATACCTAATTTAGCTTGCTTTGCCTCTGGATTTTATTCATCAAGACGATTGTCAATAGTTCAAGCTTGTAATCGGTATTCTTCAATCTTTCTTTGTTATTCAGTTAATTACCTTCTTGTTCTTTAATTATTCTTTGTTCATCCTTTCATAATTGTTAATCATGTTCACTTTGTTTATTATCGTTGTTATTAATATCGTCATGAGTAGCTAAATTCCTTTCTAGGGTTGAAAGGGGATCTAGGATTGTTAGAAGGGATAGATTAATTAATCGAATTGCAATTGCATGGTTATCGTTTGATTATCGTTTTAATTCTAGTTGTTTGATTACTGGCCAGGATTAATTAACTAGTCTCGCGAATTAGGATTGACACCGACCGGGTTAAGACTAAGATAGGCTACGATAATTGAATAGAACTCGTTTAATGATAGCGATCGCATGTTAATTGTAGATCTAAAGGGCATAATTGAATCGACCGATCTTGTGACCTTAGATAACTTTATTGCATGATAGTTGACTACATCCTTACCCCTGAACAATAATCCTAGTGAACCTGAGACCCTAGACTTTTAATCTTATTGTTTTCAACCTTTTATTATTAGTTGTTATTGTTTATTATTAGTTGTTATTTCTATTATTTGTTATTGTTTGCTATTAGTTATTGTTATTGATTGCTTTTAGACTAGAAACTCAAACTCAAAACCCCGAATTTGTTACTTTAGAGACAAACCTAGTTTAACAGATTAGAATACTACCGCCTCCTTGTGGATTCTATACCTTGCTTATCGCTGACTATTAGTTAGTAGTTATTTAGGTTTACTTTGATTAAGGTGACGCGACTTTACCCTTATCAAATTTGGCGCCGTTGCCGGGGAGGCAACAGTTTTCTGTTTGTTTCTACTTAGTTTGTCTTTTTCGTCTCAGGGAACCTAAGTTCCTTGAGACAGTTCCCATCCTTTTCTTTAGTTTTTGTTTATGCCTAGGTGTTCTAGGTCCGTTCTCGTGCCCTACGATTCCGAACCAGAGAAGACTCTCCAAGCTAGACAAAACTTTTGGAAGGAAATTCAAGAAGAGGAAGACTTGAGTACGCTTGAAACAGTTTACGCCGAATTCGTCGCTGAAAAACCATCCTTAGAAGAGGATACACATATTTCTGCACCTACTACAACCATGCCTACTCTAGCCAGCCGTTCGGAGCCTACCGTTGACTCTATTTCCAAGGGATTCAAACTCCCTACTACGGGTAATAGTACTTTTGAGATTCGTCCATCTTATATCTCTTTGGTGGAGCGAAACATGTTTGGAGGAAGCCCCACTAAGGATCCTGCTAATCATACGGAGAAATTCACTAATTATTGTTGCTCTATTCCTTTAATGGGTGGGGTGACACAAGATCAGATCAAATTGGTGTTGTTTCCCTTTTCACTACGAGACGGGGCGGAAGATTGGTTGAGTGAGTTAGATATGGCTGCACTTGGCATCACCGATTGGAATTCTTTGGCTCTTGCATTCTATAAAAGATATTTTCTGCCCCAGAAAACCAATGCCATTCGAAGCCAAATCACAAGTTTCAAACAAAGTCCCATTGAGAACTTCAATGAGGCATGGGTTCGCTTCAAAAAGCTTTTCAAGTCTGTTCCACATCATGGTTTTGATACTTGGTTCTTATGCAACCAGTTTTATAATGGGTTATATGATGATCAGAGGACGTTGTTAGATTCTGCTGCTAATGGGAGATTCTAAAATAACACTACTGATGCCAATGCTTGGAAGTTAATTGATGAGATGGCTACTCACACGACTGAGTATAGGAATCGCAGGGGTAATGCGAGGAGAGGAGGTTCGGATAATGCCGTTGCAGCTCAGTTGGAGGCATTAACTGCCAAAATTACCGAGTTACAAACTTCAAAGTCCTTGGAAAATAAACAAACGGCTCATGCCATGGTTCAACAAGAGCCAACCTGTGAAAGATGTGGTACTATGGGGCATAATGCAGTCGAGTGTATGAGTACGGTTGAGCAAGTACTTGCCTTTCAATCCTTTAAGCAAGGTACACCTTACTCCAACTTTTACAATGAAAGGACGAAAGAGCGTCCAAATTTCTCTTACCGAAGTCAGAATGTTCTCAATCCTACTCCACCGCCACCTCAGCAACAAGGTTCCTGTTATGTGATTCCTCAGAATCGCAATTCTCAAGGTAATTATAACCGTTCCAATCAAGGAGGCCATAACTTTCAACAAGCTCCACCTCCACCACCTCCAAGTAATGATATGGCGGAATTGAAAGACATGTTGCAGCAAAGTCTTATGATACAACAAAAGCAAGATGCTCAGATCTCACAGTTGATAGCTCATAACAAGATGGTTGATACTCAAATTGCCCAATTGGCAATTCAAAATCCACATAAACAACCGGGTAATCTTCCTCCTCAAGGACACCCTCCACATGAACAAGCCAATGCTATCACTTTGAGGAGTGGAACCCATTACAAATGCCCTGAAATGATAAGGGATAAAACTGATGAAAGTATGGAAGTTGCTGGTCAAAGTTCGAAAAACGGCGAAAAAAAGGTTGAAAAAAAGGTTGCTCGATCGAGCAGCACCCCCTTGCTCGATCGAGCAACCCTGGAAAAGTCTGAAAATTCTGCTCGAAAAGTTTCTGAAAGTTACTGTTCCGAGGAACTCGATCGAGCACTCCCTCTGCTCGATCGAGCAACCCATGATCATGTTGATAAGACTTCTAATTCATCTTCAAAAGCCAAAGAAGCCGAGCCAATTGCCATTGCACTTCCCTTTCCACACCGCCAACATAAATCCAATCTTGATAAACAGTTTGGGAAGTTTATGGAAGTGGTCAAGAATTTGCAAGTGAGTGTACCTTTTACCGAGTTGATCACTCAAGTGTCGGCTTATGCAAAGTTCATGAAGGATATATTGACAAGGAAGCGGTCCTTTAATGAAGTGGAGACGGTTGCATTTACTGAGGAATGCAGTGCTGTGTTGCAATCCAGATCACCACCTAAGCTAAAGGATCCCGGGAGTTTTTCTATTCCTTGTAATATAGGTTGCTTAGCTATAGATAAAGCCCTTTGTGATTTAGGGGCTAGTGTTAGTGTGATGCCATTTTCTATATGCAAAAAGCTTAAAATGGGTCAAGTTACTGTTACAACCATGACCTTACAAATGGTCGACCGTTCTATTAAACACCCTTTAGGGATTTTAGAAGACGTACCGTTAGAGTAAGGAAGTTTTTCATACCAGTTGACTTTGTTGTCTTAGATATGGCTGAGGACACCCAAATTCCTATCATCTTAGGACGAATATTCCTCCATACTGCGGGGGCGGTTATAGATGTTAAGAATGGGAGACTTATACTAACAGTGGGGGATGATACAATCACTTTCAATTTAGACAATGCAATGAAACACCCCATGTTAGAAGAGACATGTCATAGAGTCGTTATTGTGGATTTATCTATTGATGACTGTCTTTCTTTGTGTTTGAATAGGGATCCTCTGGAGATCACCTTAATTTCCAGCACTGCTGAAGCTGGAAGCTCACGCAATGAAGAAGTAGTTGTGATCGAAAAACTGCTCACAGGAGAAGACTGCAAGTTAAAGAAGGTTTATAGCTTAGGTAACCCCCCTAAGGTTACCGAGGTAAAGAAACCTGAACTTAAGTCCCTCCCCTCTCATCTTAAGTATGTTTTCCTTGATTCCCATGAGATGAATCCTGTAATTGTCAGTGCTAGCGTATCTGAAAGCCAACTTACCAATTTGTTAGTAGTTTTGAAAAAACACAAAAAGGCTATAGGTTATAGCATTGATGATTTACAAGGTATTAGTTGTAGAGTCTATTGATCGAATACGAAAGAGGCGGGGGGGTGAATTGAGTATTAAAAACTAGCCCCACTTTTTCGATTTATATGATATGTAATTAATTATTTGATCTTAAGATTTAAAATCAACTAATTAATTAATCAAAGTAAGCGCGAATAACGAAATAACGAAAAGTAAAGAGATAAGAGAGAGGCACACAATTTTTGAAGTGGTTTAGTTTCACACGTTGAAACCTACGTCCACTATTCTCGATTAATAATTTTTAGTACCTTTCTACGGATTACAAAAATTATCAACCCACTCGTATAATCAACACTATGATTATAACTCAAGGTGAGTATCGCTAAATACTCTATACTGTCTTACGCTAATAAGAAAGTACAATATAACTCACACAAATTCCCGTTAAAGAATTGTGAGCTTATAATGATGTACTACTATGCAATAACGTATTTCACTCAAGCGATTGATGATAATTGATGCACGACTCTTTTAAAAATAAACTCTAAAAATAATAAATATTTGCTCAAAGGTTTGCTTTAAAACGATTTTGGAAAATCAACACAAGTAAATATGTGTGCCGTGTGATAGTGTGTATTTCGTGTATTTTGCAAATCATATGTGAATGAGTATTTATAGTAGTAAAATCATAGTAGATCTAAAACCCTAGTATAATATTTAATAGAGATACTTATCTTATCATAAAATAATATTTGCTTATCTTTTAGAAATATCTTTATCTCAAAATATTATTTGGTTTATCTTATAGAAATATATTTATCTTAATATCTCAAAATATTGTTGTAAAGATATAGTAGAATCCTAGATTAGGTAACCAAGGAAAACAACCTATGGAGGCCGAAATTCCTAGCTCACGAAACCCTAGGAGGCACGCATCCCTAGATGGCACAAACACTAGGTTTCACGAAACCCTAGGTGGCTCAAACACTAGGTAGGCTAATTAGGTTAACAACAAATTGAGATAGAATATATTAGAAACCCTAGGTAGCATGACAACCCATAAGTTGTATTACTAACCAATAGAATCTCATAAATATATTCTCTAATAAAACTTTTGATAATTATAAAAAATACTCTTTCACTTTTGAAAACATTTCAAAAACATTTTATTTCCAAAATCATGCATCAATAATTTATCATCCAAAGTCATAGGCTAAAGCTATAACTTTGAACATAAAATCTCTCGAATGGAATAGTTACCGAATGACGACCTATACTATCTAATCTTCACAAAGATTTTCAGTATACGGATCATCTCTTCATCTTGATCACAAAGACCCTCCATCTCGAGTCTTGTGTAGTTTTATGTAGATCTTGCTTGAAGCGATTTTCTTTAAAGTTATGCCTGGTTAGCTATAACTTCCATGTTCACTTCCAAAGTTATTCCTGAAGTTGTTATAACTTTGTCTCACAGACTTTATCAAAGTTATGCCTAACTTTGATTTTTCTTCTCATAATTGTTGCTAGCTATAATAAGACTAAAGCACACAATTACACGCATATGATATATCGAGTAAAACATATTATTACGTAAACACATGTCCTTATCAAAACTATGAAATTGGTCCAACAAATTCCCCCTTTTTGATGATGACAAGTCTCATATGATTTCCTCTTAACAATGTGACTAAGTATGGTTCCCCCCCAACAAAGCACTCCAAAGTTATAGCAACTTTGATCGCAAGAACAAAACAACTTAGCCAAAGTTATAGCTCGAAAGACTTTAAGAGATAACGAGTCTTGACAAGGAGCAAGCTTAAGCAAAGACTCAAATCATATCATTTCTTCCCCCTCTTGGCATCATTAAAAAGACAAGAACAAAGACATGAAACGACTAGAATAACACATGTCAAGGCAAGAAATAGATATGCAAAATACGCAATATAAAACGATATATACCAAGCAAAATCAAGTGCAAATGTTAATTAAGAACTACAAACCACAAAATATATTGTTAGGTGCCAAGTGAGCCGAATAGAACAAAGTTTAAACAAGCCAAAAATGGGCCGAATTGGTTAAGTAGTTCAAGAAATTAAACAAGGATAAGAAAAGCAAGGCATGTGGGTAGGCGGGTGAGACTAGGGTGCTCTATAACTGGGCCGAGTGCGGTACTCGAGAGTGGAGAGACGGTCAAGGCACGAGGACACATGTGTAGCTTGAGCGGTGAGGCAAACGTCAAAGTTCCGAACTTTCAAGGAAAGAGCCTCCGTCGCATCGAAGATAGTACGCATCCCCTCACGCATTTCCGTACCACTTTTGACCAAAGAACCGCCTTGGCTCACCAAATATGTCATCCGATCCCTTTGCCTATACATTTCTTGTCGACAATCGACAATGTTCCTTTCCAATTTAGCTAGGCAATCATCCACACCCGTCATCCACGCCCTCATCTCACGACTCACACCCGACCCACCTTGGTCACGAGTGGAGCTAGTGGAACCCAATGCCACGGTTTGGACAATCTTGTCCAACACCGCATCAATCCTCTTGTCCTGCGCATCAAGGCGCTCCATCACACTTCCCATAAACATATCCAACCTAGACTCGATTCCCGAAAGATCAACCCCAACCGACTGCATCCCGACCGAGCCCCCTTTGGTCAAAAACATCAACTCCGGTCCACAAGCATCTAACTTCATGAATTTTAAAAACGTGTCACACATGTCATCTTTTACGGTAACCCCATAATTGTTCGCATCTACGACCCCTTTCGACTCAAGGAGCCGTGACACCCACATCCTGTAGGGTAGATCAAGGGTCGAATAAAGCTTGTCCTCGGTCACCGAAAAAGCGGTTTGTGAAATACGAGAAAATACAAGAAAAGGTAGATTAATCCGGTTTCCCTCCAACCAATTCTTCACAACTAACATCTCATAACATGCAATCTTGTCCCGTCCTCCCCGACGCGGAATAACGGTGTTCCATAAGAAATTCAACATAAATTTCAATTTTGGAGAAACACTCCCCGCCAAAACACAACTCGACAAAGAAGCCCCAACATCAAAGTATTTCTTAACTTCCAACTTAGCCATGTCCGTCAGTTCATCCCATGACGTACTCGGATTGATTTTGATTCCATCATCAGGAACCGAAAACAGAGTACAAAAGTCCGTCACGGAAATCGAAACTGAACGACTATTAATATCGACATTCAACATTCCATCGGTTAACGAAACAGAAGCAAAAAACTGTATTACCTCAATCGGATAGACTGGACCCGAAAACTGTGCCACGGTTTCCCATTCTTGAAAATTTAGAAAGTCGGTAAAGAATCCTAAAGCGGCATATTTGTCACACCAAGGTTTCGGAAAATAACGACCACCATGTATTCCGTACTGAGCAACTCGGTTTACAAGCTTTCTTTCATCTTTCGTGAGTCGGAGTTTATCAAGCCCGGAAGATGTTTCTTGAGGCGAAAAATCACGGAATGTAACCCGTGTATTTACCTCGGGAACCGTGTCGACAGTTTCGGTTGTAGCTTCTTCTTGAACTCTAGCTTTGCCCTTATTTAACCTTCTTCTTTTTGTACCCTCAAGACCCGTACCGGACCCGGTTTGGTTCATGGTAGGTGATTTTTGTGTGGGATAAGGAGAAGTATTTGTGGGCATTCTAGGCTTAGGAGTTTTTGGGTTTGGGTTTTTGGAGATTTTTGATCTAGTGGAAGCCATGGATGAAGGTTGAAAGGTTTTGGGTAAATTTTTTGTTGCTTTGGGTGCCGTGAGGAAGGAGAAGGAGTAAAAAAAAATTGTTGAAGTGTTTTGATGGTGAAAGTGATGGGTAATTATGAGGTGTAAGAATTGGGAAGAGTGCTTTTGTACTTGGCACATGGGGTGTGCCGGCTCCAAGACCCCTATTTCCTTTTTTTTTTTTTTTTTTTTTTTGAATTTTGGTAGGAAAGGGAATCTTGGGTAGTTAATTGTTGGGATATGGTAAGGATAGAATTTGGTAAATAAAAAGATATGGTTGGGTTATTTTATTTGGTAATTTCGGCTAACATGAAATACATGGGTAGAAATTGGCTCAATTTTGGAAAGTGAATAAGATAGGTTTTTGGCAAATATGTGGTTCATAATTCAATTTCCATAAAACACTTAATATGCAAGATACTCACGTAAAATATATTATATTAAACACAAATATACTAGCAATGAAATATGCGGACACAGTCATATAATCTCGTCTTAATCTAGCCAGTCACGCAGGTTCACAAAATAAATAAGATGAATTTAATTGCTACTGATTAAACCAATTTCCAACCGCAACATCTCAAAACGTCTTCTCGCTAACGCCTTTGTTAAAATGTCAGCCCATTGATCGTCAGTACTACAAAATTCGAGTTTAATGTTGCCCTTTTCTACATGGTCACGCAAAAAATGATGTCTAATGTCTATATGCTTAGTACGAGAATGCTGAGCTGGGTTCTTAGAAATAATAATAGCACTCGTATTATCACAGAAAACAGGCATACAACCAACATGAACACCGTAATCACATAGTTGTTGCTTTAACCAAAGTAGGTGAGAACATACCAGTCCTGCAGCGATATATTCGGCTTCTGCAGTAGATAGCGCAACCGAATTTTGCTTCTTTGATCCCCAAGTAATTATGCATGGTCCAACAAACGTAGC
This sequence comes from Heliosperma pusillum, assembly GCA_022085475.1. Lineage (NCBI taxonomy): Eukaryota > Viridiplantae > Streptophyta > Magnoliopsida > Caryophyllales > Caryophyllaceae > Heliosperma > Heliosperma pusillum. The sequence continues at coordinate 1,656 of JAIUZE010042256.1, read as the reverse complement.
AAATCCAGAGGTACTTTTTCTATCTAAAGAACATCCCGCATAATCTGCGTCTGAATATCCTACTAGATCTAAATTGCACTCAAGTGGATACCGTAAATATAAATTAGATGTACCAATTAAATATCTCAAGATACGTTTAACTGCAATCAAATGTGACTCTTTAGGACATGATTGAAATCTAGCACAGACACATACGCTGAACATAATGTCAGGTCTACTTGCAGTTAAATATAATAAAGAACCAATCATACCTCGATATGTAGTCTCATCTACGGACTTACCATTTTCTTCCAAGGTCAACTTTTTATCAGTTACCATAGGTGTGTCCATTGGATGAGCATTCTCCATACCAAAATTTCTGATTAGCTCCTTGACATATTTTTGTTGGTGAATCTTTATTCCTTCTTTGGTTTGTTGAATCTGCAATCAGAGGAAGAATTTCAATTCTTCCATCATGCTCATTTCAAACTCTGAGGTCATTAGATATGAAAAATACTTGCACAATTTATTGTTAGTAGAACCAAAAATGATATCGTCTACATAAATTTGAGTAACAAGTAAATCAAAACCCTCGGATTTTAAAAATAGGGTTTTGTCGACATATCCTCTTTTAAATTTGTTTTGCAATAAAAATTTTGACAATCTGTCGTACCAAGCCCTAGGCGCTTTTTTCAAACCATATAAAGCTTTATCGAGTTTAAAAACATGGTTTTGAAACTTGCTATTTAAAAATCCAGAAGGTTGTTCAACAAAAACCTCTTCTTCCAAATAACCGTTAAGAAATGCAGTCTTAACGTCCATTTGAAACGGTTTCATTCCTTTATGAGCTGCGAAGGCGATGAGCAAGCGAATAGCTTCAAGTCTTGCTACTGGAGCGAATGTCTCGTCATAATCAATCCCTTCTTGTTGATTATAACCTTGAACGATCAATCGAGCCTTGTTACGAACTATAACTCCTGAATCATCCAATTTATTTCTGAATACCCATCGAGTACCAATCACAGTTCGATTAGGAGGTCGTGGCACAAGGTGCCATACTTTATTACGTTCAAACTATTGAAGCTCCTCTTGCATTGCTACAATCCAGTCGGATTCTGCAAGAGCTTCTTTGATGTTGGTAGGCTTTATGGTAGACAGAAAAGAATAGAATGAACAAAAGTTATTTAATGTTCGCCTCATTTGAACTCCGTTATTCAAACTTCCTAGGATACTATCCATAGGATGAGAACTCTTATATTTCCATTTCTTAGAGTTCCTAGGCTCATCATCATCTGATGAACTATCACTTTCCTCAAATGATTCAGAATCAAGATTGGTTCCCCCTGAGTTGGACTCTGGGGTTATAGCTGAAGTTGGTACAACTTCAGTTACACCATCTTGATCCTGGTTCAAAGTTATAACATCATCTGTAACAACCCGAAAAGTACCCTATTTTTCTAGTGAAAATATTTTACGAATACTTTTCAGCGAATTTAAGTTTTAATTGTTTCCAGTCGAATTTTGAAATTCCGAGTTCGTATTTGGAATTTTTGAGAGATTCCATGAGAATCCCGTTTTTAAGTCAACTTTGACTTTCGTTGACTTTTTCCGACTCGCCTTGTAATTTGGAGACCGAAATTTTATTTAAAAAAAAGAATATTTTTTAATTTCCTTTTT
>JAIUZE010042252.1:0-10101 GCA_022085475.1 Heliosperma pusillum | reverse complement strand
TTTTGTTATTCTGGTAAATTTTTGCCTACTAGAACATTCAGTTTCATCTTCGTCTCCGCTTGATTTTGCACCAGATTTAGCTCCGGATTTAACCCCAGATTTAGCACTGGATTTTGCACCACTTGAAGAGTCATATTTTTCACCGATTATACCGATTATAGGGCGTCTCTTCCTCTTATTAAAACCTTCACGATGGCAAAGAAGGACTTTTGTTCGAACCTCACCATCTCGGGATCTCTTAGTTGAAGACTTTCTTGATTCAAACCCAGAAGCAAGAGCATAAATTTCATAGAACTTCATCGATTTTTCTATGCTCACAAATCTTTGCCGATCACAGGTGTAAACTTCTCTTCAACCCTACTTATCCATTCCTCACTGCCACCCGGTGTGTAACATAAAATAGGAGACATAGTGAATACTGTAGGGGTTGTTAAGACATTAGAACCCTCACCACCCTCACCAGAACCAACATTAGAACCCTCACCACCCTCACCATAACAAACATTAGAACCAGAAGCCTCACCAGAACCCACACGAGCATTAACAGAAACATTATCCTCTCTGTTGGAGTTCGCATTGGAATCAACACCTAAGAAAAAAAAATCATCAAATCAAGTCTCATATTCAAGAATCATATCTTATTTTGTGAATCCTAGTGCCTAATTTGTGAATCTAATATCTTATTTTGTGAAACTTGATCATAAACTTGATCATAAATTGTTCAAATTGCTTTCATGAGTTTTCATAGGAGTTTCACAAACTAAGATCCCACATTCACAAACCTTGGCTGTTGGATTCACAAATAGATGCCCTACTTTAACAAATAAAATTCATAATTTTCGATTAGTTTCATAAATTTGGGTCGAAGATTCAAAACACAAAAAGTCAAGGTTCACAAACCTTAGCTGTAATTAAATACTCAACATGACGGAACAATTATTATAAGTTTAACAAAATCATTTCTTATTTTGTGAATCCTAGTGGCTATTTTGTGATTCTTATATCTTATTTTGTGAAACTTGATCATAAATTGTTCAAATTGCTTTCATGAGTTTTCATAAGAGTTTCACAAACTAAGATCCCACATTCACAAACCTTGGCTGTAGGATTCACAAAAAGATGCCCTACTTTAACAAATAAAATTCCTAATTTTCAAGTACTTTCATAAACTTGGGTCGAAGATTCACAACATAAAAAGTCAAGGTTCACAAACCTTAGCTTGATAAGTGAATATTTGAATGATTTTATCCCCTCATTTTAGCTCGATTTGATATGGTTTATCCACTTTAAGAAGTGATTTTATGAGCTAATCTCTCCTTTGCAGTATTTCTCGTGCTTTAATGTCATTTGTAGGAATTAAGTCGTTTCTACTTCAAATCCGGTCATTTGAAGGAAATATGAGCAAGGAGAAGCTAAAGAGGACGATTACGTGAGGTTAAGATGGCATGATATAAAGATCTAGAGGTTCCGAGTCAAAGGGAACAAGTTTCAAGTCATTCCGAGCTCATATGCACAAGTTGCGACAGTTTTGCTATTCGTCGACGGAAGTCGTCTCAAACCTCATGCTCCGACCCTTAACCCTTGGGGACATGATCAGGCCCAAATAGGGGAGGAAATGAGGCCCAAGAGGTGTTAGTTACGTCCCCATTCAAATCTAAAGTCAATGGAGTCGAGGTAGATCAAGTCACGTATCAAGGGAAGATCAAACGATAGTCAATTGACCAAGAGTGCAACATCCCCGATCGGATTACCACTTCCCCGATCGGGGAAGTCTGCTGATGAACGCATCTTCACTTCATCTCCCTCTCTTTAATGCAAGCCTTAATGGAGTGCTTTATTAGGTTGTCTAGGGGATGAATCTGGACACATTTGAGCAACCTCTCAACCCTATAAATAGCCTAGCCTCCACACACAAATAAGATGTACAAAAACCCTAGCCTCCACACAACATTAGATTAGATTAGTTTTTCTTCTTTCTCTCATCTTTCTTAGTTTTAGTTTAGTTTTAGTTTTCTCCAGTTTAGTTTAGTTCTAAGTTTGTATGGTTCTACTTGTAATTGGAACTTAAGTTTTCGGGTTTGCATTTCCTATTCAAGTTCTTATTCCATTTCAATCTTTCCTCATCCTTTCCGGTAATCTTTATTCTCGTGTTTACATTATAGTTTCATTTTCTTTTAGTATTTCCTTTATCATGTTTACCATTCTTAGTTTTGTAATCTTAGTTGCCCTTTCATTGTTAATCATGCATAAGTAATCTTTGTTCTAGGGTGTAGGATAGCCATGCTAGATTGATTAAAAGATGATAATTGGATAAAAGAAATCGTGCCTTTAAAACGTTGTGTCTATGCATGTTTGGATTGTAGTGATGGTTAACGATTTCTGGCCAAAATCATTGACTAGAATGGAATTCTTTTCCAAGGTAGAGATACGTGAATGGAATAGACAAAGCATGAAATGGTGGATTAAGACCTAGTAAATCGCCTAAAAGCCTGCTAGACCATCTGATCTATGATTGTAATGAACACATCATTCTTACGAACTCACAATGAATTACTTCCATGTTCTAAATCCAATTTAATCAATATATTAAACTACATGCGTGAACCTACTTCCGTAGATCATTTTCTTTATTGTATTGTTATCATTTTTATTATAGCATCTAGTAATTAGTGACAACATTTGCCATTCGTACAAGATAGAACTCTAACCATAACTATTCACAAGTATCTCCCGTCTCCCCGAGATCGACCCCTTACTTCCCTAATTACATTAATTTGTTGTTAGCCTAGTCTGGCTTATTTATCTTTGATTAGGGTACGCGACAACCCTGTCAAATTTTGGCGCCGTTGCCGGGGAGCACGGTTTTGTTTATTTGTGATTAGTAGAGCTTCACCTTGTTTTTTTCTTTTCTTTTCTTTTGTGTCGAGGAACACTTGTTCCTTGAGATTTTTCTCACCTTTTCCTTGTAGTATAGTGACTCTTTTCAGGTAATAGGAATATTTTCTTTCAAAGGGATTGCTTTATTTTCTCTCAACCGACTATCTATTTCCAACCTCCACAATGCGAGAATGAGCCTTTCCATGAATACCTCGACCGATTTTATAGCTATTCTAATTATATTATCGCTCTTGGGTATACCCTTGATAAGACCTATATGAGGAATGTCGTGATTCATAGAATGCTCATTGAGTGTCGTAGCCTGGCTATGCAATTGAGTGGTGGAAGTCTTTATCAGAAGAGAGGAGAGGAACTTTGGATTTTCTTGGACTTTATGGCATCCCAATCTCGGGAAGAAACACACTGGCGGTTGAGAATCCAAGAGCAACTCAATGAAATCATGGCTCAAATTCAAATGCTCAAAGGGCAAAAGGAAGAACCCACGTTTAAAAAATGTAAGCCAATCAATTTTCTTTATGCTTTTTCACCTCCCCCATGTGAGTCTATTTTCTCCTATGCTTTTTCAGCCCCCCCATATAAGTCTAACTCTCCCCAATCATATGAATTAATAGATGACGATGATGATGGTCCTACCTTTTCTATAGAAAGTCACTCTAGTGTCGTTCCATTTGACAATTTTGAGACCCCCATTATTGATATTGACCATATGGTAGTCGAGACTTTAGACAAGGATGTTGTTAAGCCCATTTGTTACTCTAATGGAGAGTCGTCGATCGAGTCATCAGATTTCTTTGAAAATCCCTTCGCTAAGGATATTCCAGATTTATTTGAAAATGATATTGGGTTTTGTGAACCTAGCCTTGAAATTAAGTGGGATCAACCAACCATTTTTTATTCCCAATCCTTTGATTCACCCTACCCCCAATTAGAGTCCACTAATGATATTTTGGGAACTAATTGTTTGTTCCATGATCTTAAACATTTCACTCCATCTCTCACTGACGAGTGGAGCAGTTCAGTGGTCATCTATGAAGTTTGTCATGAGCACAATGATAAGATATATCAATTCTTACCTTCAATATTTCATGCCTATATCTTGTCAATTGCTTACATATGTTTTTGTATTGCTCATGCGCAGGTATATGATCTACTTCTAAGGGCATTGACATGCTTTTTAAGGCACAAAGAATGATTTTCATTAATAAAGAGTCTAGCAAGACATTTAAATAAAGCTTCGCGGGAGGCAACCTGTGTTTTATTATATTTTTGTTATGAAATAAATTATTTTTGTTGGACGATTTAATAATGTTAATTTTTAAATAATTCATTTGGTTTTGGTTCTAATAGCTTTGACAATAAGACAATAATTTTATCTAGTATTGTAGTAGCTTGTTCATCACAGGTACTTTGGTGCTTGGGTTGTACTTTGCCCTCGTTTTCAAGCTAGCTTGGGGGAGCTGCTGCACGGTTGTATGTTTTCTTTTCTTTCTTTACCATTTTGTTGAGTCGTCCCCCATTCCTTTGTTGGTTATGTTGTCCTTCTTTGTGTTTTCTGCGCTTAAACCCGTTTCGCACATTGAGGACAATGTGTTATTCTAGCTTGGGGGAGGGATTTAGTTTGTGTCGTTGTTTATTTAGTCTAGTTGTTTATTGAATTTGAAAAATTTGAAAAATCCAAAAAAAATCAAAAAATTAAAATTTTTTAATAAAAGTTGTGTGTTTTGTCCACCCAATTGTGTTGTGCATAATGTCATTCCTCAATGCATTTCCCTTATTGTAGCTTTTTAGCCAATGTTTCACGCTTTTGACGGGATTTTGCATACATGGGGATGTCTTGTACACAGTGGGTGAGGGATTGATTTTAGACTTATTAGGCTTGATCTTGACTTTGGCAAACTACATATACGGTAAGGTAGAGCCTCCAGTGATCGGTACATCTATACCCGATCCCAATTAGGTGTGTGTAGTTTCTCCTTATGATTTGCGTCACATCAAAAACGCATAAGTATGGTTCTCATTTCATTTCTATAAGCATTGCATTCATGATTCACTAAGATTTGAAGCCTTTTTCACTTTGAATTACCCATCAAAATTAGCCCCTTCATACAAATGTTTCACAAAATAATAGCTACACATAAAAACTGCCTACCTTTTGAGCTAGTAGCTAGACTATGGTGTATGGGTGCTCTTTTGAGAAGATTTGTTCTTTTATGTCAAAGTGAATTTGGGAGAACCAAAATGTCCAAAAAGTGATGTTATGTTCAGAAAAAAAAAGAAAGAAAAAAATGAAATAGAAAAATGAAAAAATTGAAAAAGAAAAAAATCGAAAAAAGAAAGAAAAAGAAATAAAAGAAGAAGTTGTGAGTATCTCCTCAAAATGTCAATTCAATGTTTAGAAGGAGTTCACTCTTGTGTTTCGTGTGTAATTACCCAATTCGTTTCTTCTGGCTTCTTTATTCGTCTTTTGGAAATTAATCGAAAGTTTGGATTGAGTATTCATTTATCGTTGGTCAGTTGCTAGCTCATGCCAACCTTCACATGACCATAACTGTTTGTCCACCTTTCACCCATTTCCCAAAGCCTTCTTCCTATCTTTTCGGCTTCTTTTCTATGTGCATTGTGATCTTTGACTTGTGTTTTGAATTGTTTACCATATTAGATTGCGGGCGCATTCTCATGAGTCGTAGATAGGAGAGTGCCACTCAAATATAAAATAATATTTCCTTGATTTATATAAAAATTTGAGTGTTGAGTCCACCGTGAGAGTCCATTGTCAAAGGATCATGCAATAGCCGAAAAATCTATTTGATGTTTCTTATGCTGCGCCGTTATGTAAATCTCAACCATGTTTTGCATTTTCCCTATGCCCGCGTTGTTTCGGGGTGTGTTTCATTGTGCTCTATAAGCTACTTGATGGGATTTGCATTTGGTTGGATTGATTGTTGCTCGTCGCCCTTGTCCTTGTCATGTTTGTTATTGTATGCTTGCTTGAGGACAAGCAAGGGTTTAGCTTGGGGGAATTTGATAAGTGTTAATTTGTATAATTTTATCCCCTCATTTTAGCTCGTTTTGATATGGTTTATCCACTTTAAGAAGTGGTTTTATGAGCTAATCTCTCCTTTGCAGTATTTCTCGTGCTTTAATGTCATTTGTAGGAATTAAGTCGTTTCTACTTCAAATCCCGTCATTTGAAGGAAATATGAGCAAGGAGAAGCTAAGAAGGACGATTACGTGAGGTTAAGATGGCATGATATAAAGATCTAGAGGTTCCGAGTCAAAGGGAACAAGTTTCAAGTCATTCCGAGCTCATATGCACAAGTTGCGACGGTTTTGCTATTCGTCGACGAAAGTCGTCTCAAACCTCATGCTCCGACCCTTAAACCTTGGGGACATGATCAGGCCCAAATAGGGGAGGAAATGAGGCCCAAGAGGTGTTAGTTACGTCCCCATTCGAATCTAAAGTCAATGGAGTCAAGGTAGATCAAGTCACGTACCAAGGGAAGATCAAACGATAGTCAATTGACCAAGAGTGCAACATCCCCGATCGGATTACCACTTCCCCGATCGGGGAAGTTTGCTGACGTATGCATCTTCACGTCATCACCCTCTCTTAAAATGCAAGGCTTAATGGCTTGTTTAATGGGCATGAATCCGGACGCATTTTGGCAGCCTCTCAACCCTATAAATAGCCTAGCCTCCACACAACTAAGATGTACACAAAAACACTTCTCTTCTCTCTTTAGTTTAGTTTCTCTCCTTTCTCTCATCTTTCTTAGTTTTAGTTTAGTTTTAGTTTTCTCTAGTTTAGTTTAGTTTAGTTCTAAGTTTGTATGGTTCTACTTGTAATTGGAACTCAAGTTTTCGGGTTTGTATTTCCTATTCAAGTTCTTGTTCCATTTCAATCTTTGGTCATCCCTTCCGGTAATCTTTATTCTCGTGTTTACATTATAGTTTCATTTTCTTTTAGTATTTCCTTTATCATGTTTACCATTCTTAGTTTTGTAATCTTAGTTGCCCTTTCATTGTTAATCATGCATAAGTAATCTTTGTTCTAGGGTGTAGGATAGCCATGCTAGATTGATTAAAAGATGATAATTGGATAAAAGAAATTGTGCCTTTAAAACGTTGTGTCTATGCATGTTTGGATTGTAGTGATGGTTAACGATTTCTGGCCAAAATCATTGACTAGAATGTAATTCTTTTCCAAGGTAGAGATACGTGAATTAAATAGACAAAGCATGACATGGTGGATTAAGACCTAGTAAATCGCCTAAAAGCCTGCTACACCATCTGATCTATGATTGTAATGAACACATCATTCTTACGAACTCACAATGAATTACTTGCATGTTCTAAATCCAATTTCATCAATATATTAAACTACATGCGTGAACCTACTTCCCTAGATCATTTTCTTTATCGTATTGTTATCATTTTTATTATAGCATCTAGTAATTAGTGACAACATTTGCCATTCGTACAAGATAGAACTCTAACCATAACTATTCACAAGTATCTCCTGTCTCCCCGAGATCGACCCCTTACTTCCCTAATTACATTAATTTGTTGTTAGCCTAGTCTGGGTTATTTATCTTTGATTAGGGTACACGACAACCCTGTCATAGCTGTAATTAAATACTCAACATGACGGAACGATTATTATAAGTTTCGCAAAATCATGTCTTATTTTGTGAATCCTAGTGGCTATTTTGTGAATCTTATATCTTATTTTGTGACACTTGATCATAAATTGTTCAAATCGCTTTCATACGAGTTTCATAGGAGTTTCACAAACCTTCGCTGTAGGATTCACAAACTGATGCCCTCCTTTAACAAATAAAATTCCTAATTTTCAAGTAGTTTCAAAAACTTGGGTCGAAGATTCACAACACAAAAAGTCAAGGTTCACAAACCTTAGCTGTAATTAAATACTCAACATGATGAAACGATTATTATAAGTATCGCACAATCATGTCTTATTTTGTGAACCCTAGTGGCTATTTTGTGAATCTTATATCTTATTTTGTGAAACTTGATCATAAATTGTTCAAATCGTTTTCATACGAGTTTTCATAGGAGTTTCACAAACTAAGATCTCAGATTCACAAACCTTAGCTGTAGGATTCACAAACCTTAGCTGTAGGAAAAGTTTTCACAAACAGACATAGAAAGTATTATATAATGAACACAAAATCAAGTCTTTATTGCACAACAACCATTAACACCAACACCAAGTCTTAAATTCACAAAATCGAAATGAAAGCGGCAAAAAAGCGATATACCTGTTTCAATAGAACTATTATTTGTAATATCTACAATCTCCATAACAATCAGAGCTGCAAAACGTCAAAATCAACATTGTAATTAATAAGAAATGACGAGGTTAACAAAAAAAAGTTAAATTTTGATGAAAATCGAAACTTATATCCTAAATTAATCAACGATTTTATGAATATGCTCAATTTTGATGAAATTATGAAATTACCTGAATATTAATTGAAATTTTCTTCTGAATTTTGCTAAACTCACGTTGTTGTGTGTTGTTTCGATAATATCGACGCCCAATTTCGTAGAATCGCAGCAATTGCGTAGAAATTTTTTGAAATTAAGAATGTTGATGGTGTTGTTCTTACGAAGAAGCAGAGAGAAGGCGGAAAACAAGAATTTGTGTTTGTGTTGTTCTTACGAAGAAGCAGATAAAGAGTGTCAGCCCTAATTATTGTCAGCCCAATGAACAACATGGCTTCAGTCAGCCCAACAAAATAGTATCAGTCCAGTGAGAAGTTTGGTGAGCCAGGCTGCCTCGCCATAATTTGCTGCCTCACTGGATTCAGACTCTCTCTCTCTCTCTCTCTATATATATATATATATATAGAGCTTAGTTCAATTGAGTCCACCATATTCTTAGAGTCCTTGAGTCCTCATCCTAGCCATTGGATGAGGGAGATGGATGGCTGAGATTTGGGAGATTAAAAAATACACTTATCACTAATTAATTACTTATGCACTAATTAATTAACTTTCTCTCTCTAGCTTTAAATTAATCACTTTTTAAACACTTTTAAGCACTTTTAAGCACTTTTTAGCTGCTGAGATTTATGAGTGTAACTTTGATGCTTGCGAGTGTAACTCTAATGTTTTAGAGTGTAACTTTAACTTTTTAAGGCGGTTTGTATGTAAAAATTTGAATTTAAACAATTTTAACACCTTACGAGTGTAACTTTGATGCTTTTCGAGTGTAACTCTAATATTTTCGAGCGTAACTTTAAACTTTAAAGACGGTTTTGATATAATAATTTGAATATATATACTTTTAACATTCTACGAGTGTAACTTTGCTGATTTTTGAGTGTAACTTTAATATTTTTTAGACGGTTTTGTATAAAAATTTGAATTTATATAATTTTGACATTTTACGAGTGTAACTTGGATGATTTTTGAGTGTAACTTTAATATTTTTTTAAGACGGTTTATTACTTATAAATTTAAATTTATATAATTTTTACATTTTACGAGTGTAATTCTAACATTTTAGGAGTGTAACTTTAATTTTTTTTAAGACGGTTTTGTACATAAAAATTTGAATTTATATAATTTTAACATTTTACAAGTGTAACTTTGATGATTTACGAGTGTAACTCTAATATTTTACGAGTGTAACTTTAGTAATTTTAGGTCATTTTGAGTGAATTTTTTTGAATTTTATTACATGTTGAATCTATGTAATTTACTACAAATTTATGAGTGTTACTTTAGTCCTCTATGAGTGTAACTGTAGTCATCTATGAGTGTAACTGTAGTCCTCTATGAGTGTAACTGTAGTCCTTTATAAGTGTAACTGTAATAAAAAAATCAAAACCCAAAAAAGGTTTTGTACATAAAAGTTTGTTTCGTTTATTACACAAACACCATCCATCTTCCATCACCAACTCACAAGTCACACCCACAAAAAAGGTATATCTTGCTAAAAAAACTGAAAACTAAGATTACAAACTTAAATAAACAGATCTGAAACTAAGTAGTGTAACTTTTAAACTCATTTGTGTTACTTTGAGTCGGTTTTCACAAATGATACGGTTTGAGCACTATTTTGTCTTGTGCTTTGTACTCTCATTCCCTTGGCTACCTTTCCGTTCGTAAGGCTGGAATGTCGGAATGGAGAGGTATCCTACTGCTTAATTGCATGTGTTAGTGGGCATACGA
>JAIUZE010042245.1:6319-19587 GCA_022085475.1 Heliosperma pusillum | reverse complement strand
TCTATATGATCTTATCTTTATCTCTCGGATTGCCTATCTATTCTTATCGCAACTCACATGTATATATATTTATGCATGCTTTACTTTCGTATTTCCTTATATGTACGTTTGATGTGATATGGCTGGGAGAACCCGGAGTTACTCCCCACTGACTGTGGCATTCATGTTTTTCATGGATGAACAGGTTGCCTGCTATGGATGACTTTTTGGATCTGATATTTTGGGGTTCGGGTGTGAGCTAGCGGGCGTTGTCCCTGGAAGTTCACCTCTAGACGATAGTAGCTAGTTTTTGTTAAACACTTGTCCTTTGCTAACATTTGAAGAGACCCCGTCTCTTTGTTGTATTTCCGCGTTTAGTTTGTAATATTTGACACTCCTCGTTTTATTTACAATGCATGTTTAAAAGTTTTTAAAATACCGTATTTCCGCATATCTTTTCACATGTTTGTATGTTTTATCTTTCCGCATTCGCGAGGGTTGTCACACTCGCGATAGCGGAAATAAAACATAACAAGCATGCAATTTATATAGCGGAAAATACGATATTTTTGAAACTTTTAACATGCCAAAAGAAAAGTACGAGGAATGTCAAATAAATTCAAGGTAAAGTATAATATACTACAAAGATACATAGTCTCTCAAAACGTTATCAAATATCAAAGTTGTTTAGCTAAACAAGCTAAGAAACGTCTAGGGGTGAATCGTCGAGGCCAACGCCCACTAGCTCACACCCGAACCCAAAAACAAGCAAAATCTATCCAAGCAACCTGTTCATCCATGAAAACATGAACGTCACAGTCAGTGGGGAGTAACTCCAAGTTCTCCCAGCCATATCACAAATAACATACTTAAACGGTAATACAAAGTAGAAGCATACATATATATATATACATGTGAATTACGAGAATTATAAATAAGCATTTCAGTATATATGAAGATATAGGCGTATGAGGTACAAAACTGAAAGCATCATATTATAGATAGCAAGTATGATCAATACGCATCCACGGGATAAACATATAAACCACGCCAAGTCATCCAACGGTCACAAATAATCAACATATAACCATCCATCCAAACGTACGAATACGGTGACAACATCTATCACGGTTAATGACACGCACTAGCACCATGTACATAGCAAGTATGATCAATACACATCCACGGGATAAACATTTCCCTGAACTCATACACGATTAACATTTCGTATATGTAGACTCAATTCCTCCCGGTAGGACGACGATATAAATATCCGATCCTAGTCTAAACCTGGCCAGAATCTCGGAATAAACATGTTCCGATTCGACGTGCGATACATATTTTGCATCCAAGACTCGGTGAAACACAGAAGCCGAGTACCCCAAATTCGGTCAACCTTCATGAAAGAGGCAGAAAGATCACAAGCATCTACATGCAATGACACCACCTTGCAAAGATACGGCATTTGATGGCCGGGTCGATCAACGCATAGCGTTCGCCTCCCAACAACGTCGTCATATCTCAACTAAAACTTGCATTGAAGCATTTGGGATACATCTCCTCGTTCCGACATTCCAGTCTAACGAGCAAGGAGGTACAGCCGGGGAATGAGAGTTCATAGCACTTAACAATTAGTGCTCAAATTAAAACATAGGTAAAACCGACTCAAAGGGGAACATATCAAAAACCGTCACAAAACATGCAATATTTAATGCTATTAAGTAAATTTATACGATAAACTAACCTTACAAACTATTATAAATGAGAACATAATAAAAGAATTAGAAGAGGGAATACAACATGTGCCAACCGGTCAATGGGACTGGCCGCCAGCAGCCGGTCGGCCGGCTGAGACCTACATAACACCAAATTACGTTAACAATGTCAGCCACCATCCCAGCCGGTCAGCTGACCGGCAGCTGGTCGGCCGGCTGGGAGCACATATGCACGAAAATCACCTCTTTAACCCAATAATCATCAACAAACATCAACTATCATCACCTAACACAAATTCCATAATTACGCATCCTATTCCAACACATTCACTAACATTAAACTATACTAAATACCTAATAAATGTCACTAGACATTTAGTAAACATCAACTAAAGCATATAAAACACGTATTGATATCGAGTATGTAGGAAATATCAGTATATTTTGACATTAAATTACGGATTATAGCGAAACTATAGTATATGAATTACGAGTCATAAATGAATTGCATAATATAAAATTATAGGAATTTAGAATTAACCTTTGGTCCTACCAAATTTGGCCTATGAACAATATCGAAATCGATATTCTTCTAATTGTTGCACCCAAGATGCTCCGAGATATGCCTTGCTTGTGCTGGAATTTCAGAGAAAAGTTACTACTAATTTTTCTTTTGTGTGATGATGAATGATGGAGAGAATTAGAGAGAAAAATCTAAATTTTTCTTCTTGTTCTTCTTGCCATGTCCGACCGTTCCACTAGGGTAGTAGAAGGAGGAGTCTCTCCTCTTTTTACTACTCTTGTTATTAGGGTTTTGACCTAGTTATCATAAGAGAATAATAGGAGATCTTTTCTCTTATTATTATCTCTTATTAACCGAAAATTAGGAAGAGAAAAAGATTATTTTCTCCTTCCTTTTTTTTCGGCTATATTAGCAAGTAATATAATATATACGTTAATTATAAATATCCGTATATTTATAATTTGCTAATTAAATATAACAGATTATGTTTAATTACGAATTAACATTTTAATTCGTTTAAGCTTACATTATGTACATTGATTAAATATAACGGTTTATATTCAATTACGAATTACATTTAATTCGTCTCAGCTAATATTATTTAATCGTTATTAAATAATTGTATTATCATTACATTGACTAACCTTTTAGTCATATACATCGACTAACCTTTTAGTCATATAATAAGGCATCATTATGATTATATTATTCATATAATCACATCTCTCAGACACATCCTTTAGGTGTGACTTTTAGGGACAAGTTGATCACCGCCATTAAAATGACAAAAACGTCAAACTCCTAGCAAGCCAACCGTTATTGATAAATGTTAATCAACTGATAAGAATACTAAGTATACCCTGTGAACCTGTAAGAGATTTATTCATGTTATCACACTAACTGTGGAGGACACTAGCTCCAACAATCTCCCATTTGTCCTTACAAGTGTATGTGCGATAACCCGATTCTCATATCCATAAATTTCCCCCACTCAATGTAAAACAATTTGCAAAGTCCGTATTTACAAAGGTCGCATTTTACAAGCGATCAGTATCAAGAGTGGTTTTCCCGACTAGAGAGTAACTTAAATGATAAACGAATCATTATTCGAGCATGGCCATAAATTTCAGTTACAACTCCTCGAGTGGCCCTGAGAAATAACAAAACCTGATAAAGGTTGGATATTTTCCTCAACTCGAATCCTGCAGATACAAGCACAGTATGAAATGACCCAGTAAAAATCTACTTAGCCTCTGTTACGGTCGACCATGAGAAAAAAACCAAAGTCACCCAAAAACTGCCTTTATCTCAAGAGACACTCGATAGTCAAAAGAATCAACTGTAGGAACACTATGGACGTCCTATCCACGACCTGGCACCAAATGTTCTTACACATTTAGGAATCCATAACGTTGTCATGATGTCCTACGAGGTATCTTTATAACTCGTATCTGTGATCGAGCAGTCAACCGTTTGACTTATGGCTCGTTGAACCCACCATCAATCAACTTCCCAGTATAATTGTCACCGTTATCAACTCATGTAGGCGATTACGGACCAAAACAATTATAATGTAATTCAGTTCACTTTGTGGTGTTCAATGTTATCGTACAATCCACATGAAAAACAAAATATGAAACAATACGATGATGTTATAAATAGTGCATGAAAAAGATACATTTATCTAATCCACATAAAACAACTACTACAACTCAGGAACACGTTTAATTCCCATGGAAATAACGTGCCCTTCATGCTTATCATATTTTAACGATTTAGTGAGAGGATCCGCGATGTTGTCATCCGAAGCAATCTTGTCTATCACTATCTCTTTTTGCTCCACGTAATCTCGGATCATGTTAGCCTTCCGAAGTATATGTCTAGACTTGTTGCTGGACTTAGGCTCCTTAGCATGAAAGATGGCACCTCTATTATCACAATAGATGGTGATGTGGGCATTCGAACTAGGAACGACGGTTAGTCCTTGTAAGAACTGACGCATCCATATAGCGGCATAGTACTCGGACTCAAATGTAGAATCTGCTATAACACTTTGTTTGGAACTTTTCCAACTGACTGCAGCGCCATTAAGAGTAAAGACGAAGCCAGACTGATTTTTGGAGTCATCTCGATCTGTTTGGAAGCTAGCATCTGCGTAACCGATTGCGCATAGCTCAGTAACTCCTCCATAAGTCAATACCCAATCCTTGGTCCTTCGTAAGTACTTAAGGATGTTTTTGACAGCCATCCAGTGTGTTTCACCTGGATTGCCTTGGTACCGACTCGTCATACTCAATGCAAATGCCACGTCCGGACGTGTGCATATCATGGCATACATGATCCATCCTATAGCTGATGCATAAGGAACACGCCTCATGCGCTCGACCCCATAATGAATCAGGTACTACCATGTGACTCATCATGGATCGAACCATATCAAGTAATGTTCGATTTCTCCGTTCGGACACACCATTTAATTGAGGTGTTCCAGGGGGAGTTAACTGTAATACGACACCACAGTCTTTAAGGTGTTGATCAAACTCATTTGAAAGATATTCGCCACCACGATCTGAACGAAGTGCTTTAATATGTCTTCTCAGTTGGTTTTCAACCTTATTCTGGTATTCCTTGAACTTTTCAAAGGACTCACTTTTATGCTTCATTAAGTAGACATATCCGTATCTACTCAAATCATCCGTGAAAGTGATAAAGTATCTATAGCCGTCTCTTGCGTTTATTGACATAGGTCCACATACATCAGTATGTATGACTCCTAATACGTCACTAGCGCGCATTCCAACACTTTTGAAGGAAATTCGAGTCATTTTACCGATTAGACATGATTCACACGTGCCAAATGATTCGTAATCAAATGGGGAGATAGTTCCATTGTCAATGAGCTTCTTTACACGTTTCTCATTTATGTGTCCCATACAGCAGTGCCATAGATAAGTTTGATCTTTGTCACCAACCTTTAATTTCTTATTATTCACATGCAATATAGCTTTGGTTTGATCTAAGATATAAATTCCATTCATGGAAACTCGTTTGCCATAAATCATTTCATTAAAAGAGAAAATACAGCTATTGTCTTTTATTGAAAATGAAAAACCGTCTTTATCTAGTACGGAAACAGAAATAATATTCTTAGATAAACTGGGTACATAGCAACAGTTATATAAATATAACTCAAAACCACTCGGGAGTTGGATTACATATGTTCCTACTGAAACTGCAACAACTTTTGCTCCATTCCCCACTCGCAGGTCCATATCACCCTTTGCGAGAGATGTGATGTTTCTTAGGCCCTGCAAATGATTACACAGATTAGAACCACAACCTATATCAAGTACCCAAGTTCTGAAACTTGCATGGTTAATCTCAATCATATGAATAAAAGATGACATACCAACAGGAGTGACGCGACCTGCTTTTATGTCCTCACAGTACACGGGACAGTTCCTCCTCCAATGCCCAGTCTTGTGGCAATGGTGGCACTCCATGTTACTGTCCTTTCTCTTTGCCTTGCCTTGTGAGCCACTGGTCTCACCAGGCCCACTCTTGCCGTTTCCTGGCTTTTTAAACTTTGGCTTTCCTAAAGCTAGGTCGCCATGAGCCTTGCCCTTACCTTTGCCCTTGATGGAAATCATGAGAACATCTTGCTTCATGCTGCCACTCAATTTCATATCATTCTCGGTCTGTACGAGAAGTGAGTGTAGCTGATGAAGACTTTTCTTCATATCATTTATATAGTAATTTGCCCTGAAAAGAGCAAAACCATCATGAAGTGAATGAAGCACTCGGTCAATGACTATGCTCTCACTGATTTTGCAATCAAGTGCCTCCAGTTTCTCGACATTCTCAATCATATCAAGAATGTGTGGCCTAACCGGTTGGCCCTTCTAGAGTTTTGCCTCAAAGAAGCGACAGGTATGCTCATAAGTAACGATCCTCGGTGCTTTTGAGAATTCGTAAGTGAGCGTGGTGAAAATCTTGTTTGCACCTTGGGCAATGAAGCGTCTTTGCAAATTGCTTTCCATTGCAAAGATGAGTACGTTCTTTATCGCACCCGCTTCCATAACGAAGTCACTATATTTAAGTGTCTTGTTAGCTCTCGCATTAGGGCCTGGATTTGGCGGTATTGGCTCAGTCAATTACTTGAGCTTACCGTCAGCAATGGCAGCATTCCGTAATGCCGCCTCCCAGTCCGCAAAGTTGGACCCGTCATTCTCCAGTCGCGTGGACTGATTCATGTGGTCCATAAAAGCTTTGAGCCAGGATTAGCGCGCGAGCGTGGCACTTGGCATAGGGATATCAGTATTTCCAGCCATTTGTTATATGCAGTATTATCAATATAAACGAGTTCTATACTGAAAAAGAAGAAAAAACATAATAAGCATACTCATCGATTTGAATTTAAGTCTAGTGCAAAATTTGTTTTAATGCAAAGACTCGAGCATTTATACAATTGACCTCCCTCAAGATTTATATAAATGATCCCAAGACTATCTTTCGTCCATCATAATCACGAGAAACTCTTCGGACTATAATGTTGAGATAAAATAGGTCAACACACACTACTTACCCAACGTAGAAGGGGTCATATGGAGAGTAAGGTCCTATATGCCTACCGAAGAAGAAGGGATTCATAGTAGTTTGGCCTATAAAGACTAGTCTCAATTTTAGGTTTAAAGGAAGATCCCATCAATTTTATTTTAATTCAATTTTAAGTGAACTAATATCTAGCATGCGAGAATAAATAAACTAAAATTATGGCTTAAATTCGAGTCACATCTTTATGTCCATGATAACTAACATTCAAACTATATGAGTCAATTTTCATGCATTTTAGTATTAGGTGGTTTGGTTTAGGCGGAATATGATTCAGTTACTATCATGTGATGAAAAACAACAAGAACAGAAAAATACATAAAAATATTACAAAGTCCTAGTGTGGCCTATCTACCAAAATGAACAAAAATACAACTTTGGAATCCAACCCAATTGGACCCGAGAAGCTTGTCTTGATGTTCCATCTTGGTCCATGTAGCGGGAGTGAGCAATCCAATCTCCATCTTTAGTCTACTCAAAATACATTTAATCAATTACAAAATATAAACCTATTTACATTCTAATTTAAAAACATAATTTAATGAAAATTAAAATGGAGATTCGAGATCTCAAAATTACATCAAAGATCATGTTTTCATCATTACGAAAACATGATCAACTAAGACCACACTAGGTAATAAAAATTACAACCGATTGCAAAAATACGTAAATTAAACCATTCAACTGTTCATTCAACAAGATAAAATGCATCAACTATAAATTAATCATTCAAGACATAATTCTTTAATTATGAAGAGTAATTTATCCAAACCACCTTTTAAAATGATCAAAATTATGTGACAATTCCTTAATTAATCATAATAACCCCAACCAAACATAATCAAATTTTAATTCATATTCTTTAACATGAATTAATACAACATTATTTTAAACGTCTTTAAAATAATTGGGTATCCTTTTATTGTGAACTTCTTCACAATAATAAACGAAACATTATCATTATAATGAATAATAAACAAAAACTTTCGACCCAAAAAAAAATAAAAAACCGAAACTATTTTTTTTTTCTTTTAAAAAATTAATTTGATGTTACTAATATTTTCAAGATTGTTACAAATTATCAACATCTAATCATTATTAAACATCGATACAAACTAGATTATTCAATTTAACAATTTAAAAATGAATATCTAAATCAATGAATACCAAAAAATATATAGAGATGAACAATCAAATCGATTTCCATTTACATTTTAATTTAAACCTTATTAAATCAAAACAACTACAAATTCATCATGTTATCGTCTTAACTATTTAAAACAACAATTATAATGAATCAAAATGGAAAAACAAATTTATTTTTTTTTATACGGATGAACAGTACGGATGAACAGTACATACGAAAAATTTATTATTATATTTTTTTTATCGGCAGAAATCAGAAAAAAACAAAAAAAATGATTCTAATCTTATATTTCATCAATTATGAAAACATATAAAATAATTTCGTAGCCCTTGGCTCTGATACCACTTGTAGAAAATATCAGTATATTTCGACATTAAATTACGGATTATAACGAAACTATAGTATATGAATTACGAGTCATAAATGAATTGCATAATATAAAATTATAGGAATTTAGAATTAACCTTTGGTCCTAGCAAATTTGGCCAATGAACAATATCGAAATCGATATTCTCCTAATTGTTGCACCCAAGATGCTCCGAGATATGCCTTGCTTGTGCTAGAATTTCAGAGAAAAGTTTCTGCTAATTTTTCTTTTGTGTGATGATGAATGATGGAGAGAATTTGAGAGAAAAATCTAAATTTTTCTTCTTGTTCTTCTTGCTCTGTCCGGCCGTTCCACTAGGGTAGTAGAAGGAGGTGTCTCTCCTCTTTTTACTACTCTTGTTATTAGGGTTTTGACCTAGTTACCATAAGAGAATAATAGGAGATCTTTTCTCTTATTATTATCTCTTATTAACCGAAAATTAGGAGGAGAAAAAGACTATTTTCTCCTTCCTTTTTTTTTGGCTATATTAGCAAGTAATATAATATATACGTTAATTATAAATATTCGTATATTTATAATTTGCTAATTAAATATAACAGATTATGTTTACTTACGAATGAACATTTTAATTCGTTTAAGCTTACATTATATACATTGATTAAATATAACGGTTTATATTCAATTACGAATTACATTTAATTCGTCTCAGCTAATATTATTTAATCGTTATTAAATAATCGTATCATCATTACATTGACTAACCTTTTAGTCATATACATCGACTAACCTTTTAGTCATATAATAAGGCATCAATATGATTATATTATTCATATAATCACATCTCTCAGACACATCCTTTAGGTGTGACTTTTAGGGACCATTTGATCACCGCCATTAAAATGACAATAATGTCAAACTCCTAGCAAGCCAACCGTTATTGATAAACGTTAATCAACTGATAAGAATACTAAGTATACCCTGTGAACCTGTAAGAGATTTATTCATGTTATCACAGTAACTGTGGAGGACACTAGCTCCAACAGAGTAACCCTTCACCGTTACCTTTTTGCGTCTTCAATCGATTTTTAAGCCTTCCTCCACTAGATAGTAATCTTTGTCGGGGTCTTGGAGGTCTCCACCTACAATTAGACAACAAAAGATGAATATAATTCACGTTTGAGAAAGACGGATAAATTGAAAATGAGAAAGACGGTAATTTGATTACCCCAAAAGGTAGAGGACGATAAGAGAGGAAGATTATGATGAAAATTAGAGGATTTGAGTGAGTAATGGAAGAGTAGGGATGAATTTGAGTTGATCCATAAATGGAGTTTAGGGTTTTGGTGGCTTGGTGAGGAAGAAGGAGTAAGTGGAAAAATAAGGGGAACGACAAGAATGAGTTAGGGAACCATCAACGAGTTAGGGAACGACAAGGAATCTCAAGGAGAACACAAGAATAATCAGGTACAAGGTCACAAAAGAGGAAGCTAAAAATAACGAGGTCATAAGAAAGAGACAAAGCAAATAGTCGAATTATGAAGATATCTGAGTAAGAAAGAAGATACGAGCATGCGATTTCTTAAAGATCAATCTTGACAAAAACATTCAAGATTGGAAATGAAAAGAGATAATGGCACGAGTAAAGGTTTAAGGTTTAATCCACAAAATTTCTCCTTTCAAACTTAGGGTGATAGCAAAACAACTCATCGCGATAACAAAGGTCTCTTACAATGGACCATCGTACCACAAATCATCAAAGTAAGGTACACCTAAATTCGACAAATCGACTAGAACCCAATTCATCCATCCTTTCATATAACACGGATTCCCATTTGCGGAATTACAACTCAAGCATAGTAACATTCTCTTAACTCCAAGATTTGACACAAACTCAAAGGTTTCAAAACCGAAAGACTAACAAGGAATTCTTCATACTAATCTCTTTTCAACTTCTATGGCCCACGAGGTAGAACACCAAACAAAACGTCATCATCAACCTCCTAAGGCATCACTGTCATAGCTCATCTAATCAGATTTCACTTATGTCCATAATCCCCAAGTAACATGGTTTAACCTAACATCACAACTTACTACTTCCAACGAGCCTCCGATACCATAAGATAAGATCATATCTTTAAATCCAAGAATTATAGCCAAGTACTTTTCTAGCAAGCATATACTCTAACACACACACTAGAATCCACAAGAAGTCACTTGGTCTCAAAAGTATTTTACACCTCAAGGTATCATCCAAACTCCTAAGTTCAAAAGATTAAATTAATAATGGGTTAAGAAGTCCTAGCCAACTCATTCAACCCTACACCATTAAATACCATGAACTATTCACACATGATTCATGGAAAGCATCAAGCATTAAAATAATCAAACATATCTAACCACACTTTCCTCAAGGATACAACCACTCAACACTATGGGGTGAACTTAGATCAACACCATTTTCCTGAAATCCCAAATTCATTCTAACCAACACTAACATCCCACAAAGTTCTAAATTCTTTCTACCAAGTATAATATACCACAAACAAAAGGGTATGGTGTCCACAAAAGGTCACATGAGGAAGTTGAGGGTACAAAATGGTAAGAAGGAGAAAGTAACAAGATTAATTTCGAAGTGGAAAAGAAGTTAGAAGATAAAGAAGCACTTAGATAGAAGGAAGAGAGCAGGATACATTATGGACAAGGGAAATCATCGATGAGGAAGAAATACACTTCAAATAGGCTCGTCAATCTTCAACCTTCGACAAAGGATGCTTTTTCATGCCAGCACACGGTCCACCTCAAGATGGTAAATAAAAACAAGGGTAACATAACTCAACACAATCAACAAACAAGTTAGAACCTAACAAACATCAAGTACACTAAAGACCACCACCTTAGGTCCTTAAGTCTATCCATCTCTCATTCATTATTCATTGGTCAAGTTATTTATGGTTGGGGTGCACGAATGTGCGTCGGGAGCGTTATAGCTCTGATACCAACTGTGACACCCCGCGATTTCGCAGAAAAGTAAAAGCATAGATTTGCAGCGAAAAATAGGAGATTTTAAAAACTTTAAAAGCAAAACCACGAATGTCACTATGTTACAAAACAAAAACTTAATTTAATAAATCGATTATAGTAATTGTATCTTAAGTAAATACAAGGGACATCGATCCCTTGATAAAACACAGTAAAGATGATAAACTAATATAAATTACACACTACGGGTGAATCGCTGTAAGAACAACGCTTGCTAGCTCACTCGCCCCATCCCCATCCCCATGCAAACACCAACATTTGTAACAACCCGAAAAGTACCCAAATTTTCTAGTAAAAATATTTACTAACACTTTTCAGCTGACTTAAATTTTTAAAATAGAATTTATTGATTCGAGTCGTATTTTGAAATTCCGAGTTCGTATTTGGAATTTCTGAGAGATTTCATGAAAATCCCGTTTTTAGTCATCTTTGACTTTTCTTGACTTTTAAGTCGTCTGTGACTTTTCTTGACTTTTTAAAGTCGTCATTGACTTTTCTTGACTTTTAAGTCGTCATAAACTTTTCTTGACTTTTAAGTCATCTTTGACTTTTCTTGACTTTTAAGTCGACTTTGACTTTCGTTGACTTTTTCCGACTCGCCTTGTAATTTTGAAGACAGAAATTTTATTTAAAAAAATAATATTTTTAATTTATTTTTATTAAGATTTATTGGGATTTATGAAAATTTAATATAATTATTTTGAATTTATTTGGAATTAAAGAATAACTTTTACGGTTTTAACCCGAACGTCATTTAACTATTCCCGAGTCATCGTAAATCCCGAAACAAAACCGAAACTCGACTTTGGCATGAGTCACACGCCCATGTCATCGTTTTCCACTCACTTGAGATATTTTAATTGTTTCGATTAAACTAATACAAATATCTTAGATATTTGTTACTTTATCGATCCGTCAACGGAAATTACGCAAATCGTTTACAAAACAGACCCGACAAACACAACACCACACGGCTCTCCTACCCTCTAATAGGGCTTGATATTTTCATTTCTTTTGATTAATATAACATAATATCTAGATATTGGATTTAATTAACTTAATATCTAATTAATTATCGTATTATAATAATAAAACCCGAGTCAATTACGTAACAACAATTTCAAAACCCGACTCCATTTTTCCCTATATTTACACGGCTCACTCACCCCACTTTACTCACTAACTACTTTTCATTTTACAAATAAATCAAATTAAGATCTAATTAACACTTTCTTTAATATAATCAAAATCGTTCTTGGTGTTCTTGAGCGTTCTTCATCGTTCTTGAGCAAAATCGTCACAAAACATTCGTTACTTGTTCAAATCCGTCCTAATTTATATTTCTAGACTCTCCTCTTCGCTCTCCATCTTAAAGTATGATTTAATTTCAAATCCGACAAAATCGTTTTCAACATTTAATTATGGAAAATCAAGTTTAAGTTCTAATAATGTTTTTCTTGTTATTTCTTATAGGGGAAGATTTTGAAGACGAGTTTGGAGACTCGTATATTTTGGGTGAAGATTAGTAGGCGGGTTTCTTATTTTATATTTCTTATTTTGGTGCTAATTGGTCTTGCTAGCTAAGGTAACAATTCCGATTTACTCGACGAATTAATGTTACATAGCTTTGGTTTCTTTAGTTTTTGGTTCATCTTTTGTTTTTGTTCATGTTATTATGATTTATAGATTTTTAGTTAGTAACATGATAAGTAGTTGTTATTATTATGTTTAATGAATTTATAACAAGTTTGGAGTTCTTGACATATTTGAATGATTTAATTATAATCATGATTTTTGTATGGATGATTGTTAAAATGGTTGTTTGTTAATTAAAAACATGTTGGAATTTATTTGGTGGTTATTGGTGGTGGGAACCGTGGAGAGGGGCTGGAAACCGGACCCAAACCAGCCGGTTCAGGCCGGTTC
>JAIUZE010042238.1:2280-36267 GCA_022085475.1 Heliosperma pusillum | reverse complement strand
GGCTGGGAGAACTCGGAGTTACTCCCCACTGACTGTGGCTTCCGTGTTTATATTTAATGCGGTTGGCAGGTTTGTGATGCATACATTGGGTACATTGAGGAGCTAGCGAGCGAAGTATTTACCTTGGACCTATATTCGGTTCTTAGGATTGTATATATTATACACTCTTTTATTTCTGTATTTATATGGGGGATATGTCTCCCGTTTCAGATACTTTTTATGTATTATATTAATTCCTTTTTGTTATGAACTTTTTATTTATGACACCTTCGTTTTGTATTCTCATCTTTTATTTAGTTAAATTATTTTTTTCTTTCCGCAAATTTGAGGGTGTCACATATCATATGCATGTAATTGTGTGTTTTAGTCTTATCATAGATAACAACAAATTACAAGAAAGAAGATCAAAATTATAGGAGCTTAAGGCATAACTTTGACAAGTTCAGTGAGATAAAGTTATAGGAGCTTGAAGTATAACTTCAGAAGTTCCTATGCAAAGTTATAGCTACCTTGGTTATAACTTTAAAGAAACAATTCAAGCAAGATCTAACTCAAATAACACAAGACTCAAGATGGAGGGTCTTTGTGATCAAGATGAAGAGATGATCTCTATACTGAAGATCTTTGTGAAGATTAGATAGTATAGGTCGTCATTCGGTAACTATTCCATTAAAATGACTTTATGTTTGTAACAGTATGACTCACTTATAAATTTACATACTAAAGTTCAAAGTTGTGACAACCCTCGCGAATGCGGAAATAAAACATAACAAGCAGGTGATTTATATAGCGGAAAATACGGTGTTTTTAAAACTTTTTACATGCTAAGATAAAAATACGAGAAATGTCAAATATATACAAACTAAAGTAGAATATACTACAAAGAGACGAAGTCTCTCAAAATGTTATCCAATATCAAAGTTATTAGCAAACTAGCTAAACAACGTCTAGAGGTGATTCATCCAGGCCAACGCCCGCTAGCTCACACCCGAACCCAAAATACCACAAGAAAAAAGCCATCCAATCAAGCAACGTGTTCATCCATGAAAAACATGACCGTCACAGTCAGTGGGGAGTAACTTCGGGTTCTCCCAGCCATATCACAATAAACATACTTAAACGGTAATACGAAAGTAGAAGCATGCATATATAAATATACATGTGAAATACGAGAAGAATAAATAGGCAATTCAATATGTAAAGATATCGGTACATGAAGTACAAATCCATAACCATCATACTATAGATAGACTCGGGGATGACACTCTTAGGCAACCATACACTCACTAGGGCTTACATCTCACCGTTAGCGGCATAAGTTTGATAAGATTGAGACTCGACAAAAAAACCATGCCAAGTCATCTAACGATCACAAGAAATCAGTCATATAATCATCCATTCAGACGTACAATACGTTGACGACATCTCTCACGGTAAATGACAAGCACTAGCACTATGTACATGCAAGTATGATTAAAATGGCATCCACGGGATAAAACATTGCCCTGAACGCATACACTAATCAATACATTTTGTATATGTAGACTAATTTCCTCCCGGTAGGACGACGATATAAATATCCGATCCTAGTCTAAACCTGGCCAGACTCTCGGAATAACATTTTCCGATTCGACATGCGATAAACATTTCGCATCCAAGACTCGGTCAATCATAGACGCCGAGTACCCCAAATTCGGTCAACTTTCACGAAAGAGGCGGAAAAGAGCACAAGCCTCATAACAAGCGGTACGTTACATGCAATGACACCACCTCGCAAGTATACAACATTTGACGGCCGGGTCTATCAACGCAAAGTGTTCGCCTTCCAACAACTTCGTCATATGCCCACTAACACATGCAATTAAGTAGTAAGGATACACTCCCTGTTCCGACATTTCAGCCTTACGAACGTGGAGGTAGCCAAGGGAATGAGAGTACAAAGCACATACCAATTAGTGCTCAAACCAATAACATGTGTAAAACCGACTCAAAGTGGGACATATCAAAAACCGTCACAAAACATGCGATACAAGCGAAGGGAATATCATATATTCGAAACATTAATATTTAAAGTCATTACGTAAATTTATACGATAAACAAACCATCGGAAATATTATAAATGAAAACATAAGAAAGAATTACAAAGGAAATGGGCAGCGTGTGCCAGCCGGTCAAAGGGACCGGCTGCCGGCTACCCGGCTGGCACCCAAAGTAACAATTGAAAATCAACCAAAACGCAGCGTGTCCCAGCCGGTCAAAGGGACCGGCTGCCGGCTACCTGGCTGGGACCAAAGTCATACGAGAAAAACAAAGGTAAATTAAGGTGTGTCTCAGCCGGCCGGCTGGCCGGCTAACGGTCAGCCGGCTGAGACATAAGGCACTAGTAAATTTCTACGTAACAACAATTAATAACCAGCCACTCCCCAGCCGGTCAGCTGACCGGCTGCCGGTCGGCCGGCTAGGGTCAAATATGCACGAAATTCACAATTTTCACTAAGGCTCATTATACAACAACAACATCTAACATCATAAATCATCAATTCTCATTATCAATTATCAACTAACAACAACTATCATCAACAATAGAATTCCTATGATTACTAATCCTATTCTAAATACGATTACTATCATAGAAAACACGTTAAAACACGTAAAGATATCGAGTAACCCTTCACCGTTACCTTTTTGCGTCTTTAATCGATTTCTAAGTCTTCCTGCAATAGATAGTAAACTTTGTCGGGGTCAAGAAGGTCTCCACCTACAATTAGACGACAAAAGATGATTATAATTCACCTTTGTGAAAGACGGATAAATTGAAAAGTGAGAAAGACGGTAATTTTATTACCAATTAAGATAGAGGACGATGAGTGGGAAAGATTAAGACGGAAATTAGCGGATTTGAGCAAGTAACGAAGGAGTAGTGACGATTTTGAGATTGAGCAAGTATGGAACTTAGGTTTTGGTGGTTACTTGATGAAGAAGAAGAAGTAAGTGTAAAATGAGGGAGTTAGGGTTTGAGGGAGTATGAGGGAGTAAGTGGAAAAATATGGGAAAAAGCCCATAAGCGTCTTAAGACGTAACTTACTTGGAATCTCGCGTAAAGTGTGAAAACGAACTCGTATTTTCTAAAATAGACACGGGAAATTAAATTCTAGACTAGAACTAAAATTCGCTGAAAAGTATCCGTATAATATTTTTACTATAAAAATAGGGTACATTTGCGGGTGTTACAATCACCCCGCCTTTTAAAAAGTTTCGTCCTCGAAACTTGAGAGTAGAAAACAAAAGTATCAAGGACAAGAATCGGTTTTCAAAATTAATACGAAAACTTTTATAAGGGAAATATTTATGAAATGAGGTTCATCTCAAAAATGGTTTAAGGATATTTTCACAAGTGCGAAACTTTATTTACTGATTGCAGGAGTGTCCGTCGCGAACAAGTACTCTAGTTATCCAAGTCAAAGCAATGTCGAAATAGTGAAATCGAAAATCAAAACAAGTTTTAGTAAGTGTAGGTCTAGTCACCAGACGTCTCCAATAATAAGTCCAACATCTAACTAAACGCAAAATCCAAATATAAAAGCAAAAGAAATCCATTTTCTCCAAAAAGAGGGTACACAATCCATCTTTAGACTTCTTTGAAAAGTTAAATTAGAAATACAATATGAAAATTTGAAGGTTTTCTCAAAGATAAAATCAAAATAACAAGACATTACACACACATAGAGCGACTCGCACATCTCACACACAATTCAGGGTAACAAAATATATACAAAACACTAAAAAATGAAACAAATCGAACTATTACGGATAGGAAGATCACGATAAAATCGGTACGAAGATCTACAAGAATTAGATAGTACTAACTCTACTAATACTCTAATCCTCAAGAGGATGTAATTAACCCAAGTTACACCTCAACATTTTCAATCATTAGATTTCTACTGAAATCCTTCATAACCACGAGACCTCAAGTCATCAACCTAACCATTCAAACATAATTAGCATCGACTAGGATCCATAGATTGTAATCTGCAGGAGAGGTCCTTTAATGTACTATAAAGTCCTTAGATTCATCATACTCTATCTGAGACCACTAACCAAAGAAATCTCATCTTAGAGGACCATATCTACTAACAACCACAAAGTGACGGTTCTTAACATAAAATCCTCTGATCCAATTTATTCCAAAACTCATTATCCTAAATTTACGATGGACTTATAATCCTCAAAATTTAAAACACAATACTTCCAGAAAGGTCGGGCACAGATCCCAAATCACTTATAAATGGGGCCAAACACATGGCAATGCGACCATTAATCAAATTAGTTAACTCAACTATAACTCGAGATGCAACTATCTTCACTTATGAAAATATTCCTCGAAGCCTCAAATATAAAAAGTCACATTAGCAAACTATGATGGTTACTAATTCTCAAGATAAATGTGTTCACCATTCTATCTCTATAATCCATAACAATTGAGCACTCACTATCAAAAGCTTGCAATGAACATTTCTCAATCTCAAACTATGATTCCTTAAGAATAAAAGAAAATTACTAATTCCATCCCACGAATGGGCAATCACTTGGCATTTAGACAACCATTCAAATTATCTATTTCATCTAAAACTCAAAATGAATCGATTTTCATTATGACAAAACCCCTCAAACTTTGGTTACCGGCTTAATTACGCTAAAGCAAAGTCTCTTTTAGAATCCACCAATTAAAGACATCTAATTCCCAAATGATATCCCAAGCAACCGTTATAATACCCAACAACAACGAACTATTATCACGCTCAACTCGATTCCCAAAATAGCACTACAATAGCAAGCTCAATAAATGAAGCCATCAAGAGAGTACAATACCACCAACAAATTTATCCTAAGGTTTAAATCTCAATCCTATTCATGGTCAAAATCAACATGAAGCTAGCTAACAACCCAATTATCCCAACAGAGGGAAGACAATGTCACCATGAAACTGGAAGCGATAGGAAATTTCGAGGGAAACACGAACGCGATAAGATCGGACGAAAGTTAGAGGGACGCTAGAGGTAGGGAGTCGAGAGCTGGAAATTGGATAGATATAGCTATGAAGATAGCCAAGCAAAGGAAAAGATAAGAGAAAACATTTTCCTAGGAATTAGGCTTAGTAGGAACTTGCATGAAAGGAAATGGAAAGGGATAATGGTACGAGTAAAGGTTTAAGGTTTAATCCACAAAATTTCTCGTTTCAAACTTAGGGTGATAGCAAAGAAAATCATCCCAATAACAAAGGTCTCTTACAAGGGATCCTCGTACCACAAATCATCAAAGTAAGGTACACCTAGATTTAACAAATCGATTACAACCCAATTGATCCATCCTTTAATATAACACAGAATCCCAATTGCGGAATTGCAACTCAAGTATAGTAACATTCTCTCAACTCCAAAATTTGACACATCCTCAAAGGTTTCAAAACCCGAAAGACTAACAAGGAATTCTTCATACAAATCTCTTTTCAACTCCTATGGCCAACAAGGTAAAACACCATACAAAACGTCATCATCAAGATCCTAAGGCATCACCGTCATAGCTCATCTAATCAGATTCCACTGATGCCATAATCCTTAAGTAACATGGTTTAATCTATCGTGACGACTTACTACCTCAACCAAGTCTCCGATACCGTGATATAAGATCATAATTGTAAATCCAATGATTATAGCCAAGTATTTTTCCACCAAGCATATTTCCAAAGGTACACACTAGAAAATCACAAGAAGTCACTTAGTCTCAAGGGCATTTCACAACTCAAGGTATCATCCAAATATTCTCACTTAGAACAACTAGCTCCAACTTAGATATGATCCTCAAGAAACTCTAATATTACTAAACTCCTAAGTTCAAAAGATTAAATCCCTAATGGGTTAAGAAGTCCTAGCCAACTCATTCAACTTTACACCATCAAATACCACGAATTATTCACACATGAGTCATGGCAAGCATCAAGCATTAAAATCATCAAACTTATCTTACCACCTTTCCTCAGAGATACAACCAATCATCAATATAGGGTGAACTTAGATCTACACTATTTACCTCAAATTCCAAATTCATTCTAACCAACACTAACATCCCACAAAGTTCAAAATTCTTCCGTCCACGTATATTATACCACAAACAAAAGGATATGGTGACCACAAAAGGTCACATAAAGAAGTTAAGGGTACAAATTGATAAGGAGGAGGGAAGTAACAAGAGTAATTTCCAAGGGAAAAAGAAGTTAGATGATAAAGAAGCACTTAGATAGAAGGAAGAGAGCATGATACATTAAGGACGAGAGAAATCATCGATGAGGAAGAAATATACTTCAATTAGGCTTGTCAATCTTCAATCTTCTGTAGAGGATACTTCTTCTAGGTAACACATGATCCACCTCAAGACGGTAGATACAAACAAACATAACATCACTCAACACAATCAACAAATAAGTTAGAACCTAACAAACATCAAGTACATTAAAGACTACCAAGTAAAGTCCTTAATTTCTACCGATCTCTCATTTATTATTTCAAGGTCAAGTAGTTTAAGTTTAAGGTTCACGTGTGTGCGTCGGGAGCGTTTAAGCTTGATACCAACTGTGACAACCTGGCGAATGAGGAAGGAATAAAACATAACAAGCATGTGATTTATATAGCGGAAAATACGGTGTTTTTAAAACTTTTTACATGCTAAGATAAAAATACGAGCAATGTCAAATATATACAAACTAAAGTAGAATATACTACAAAGAGACGAAGTCTCTCAAAATGTTATCCAATATCAAAGTTATTAGCAAACTAGCTAAACAACGTCTAGAAGTGATTCATCCAGGCCAACGCCCGCTAGCTCACACCCGAACCCAAAATACCACAAGCAAAAAACCATCCAATCAAGCAACCTGTTCATCCATGAAAAACATGAACGCCACAGTCAGTGGGGAGTAACTCCGGGTTCTCCCAGCCATATATCACAATAAAACATACTTAACGGTACTACGAAATAGAAGCATGCATATATAGATATACATGTGAAATACGAGAAGAATAAATAGGCAATTCAATATGTAAAGATAAGAGCTCATGAAGTACAAATCCGTAACCATCATACTATAGATAGACTCGGGGATGACACTCTTAGGCAACCATACACTCACTAGGGCTTACATCTCACCGTTAGCGGCATAAGTTTGATAAGATTGAGACTCGACAAACAAACCATGCCAAGTCATCCAACGATCACAAGAAATCAATCATATAATCATCCATTCAGACGTACAATACGTTGACGACATCTCCCACGGTAAATCACACGCACTAGCACCGTGTACATGCAAGTATGATTAAAATGGCATCCACGGGATAAAACATTGCCCTGAATGCATACACAATTCAATACATTTCGTATATGTAGACTAATTTCCTCCCGGTAGGACGACGATATAAATATCTGATCCTAGTCTAAACCTGGCCAGACTCTCGGAATAACATTTTCCGATTCGACATGCAATAAACATTTTGCATCCAAGACTCGGTCAATCATAGACGCCGAGTACACCAAATTCGGTCAACCTTCACGAAAGAGGTAGAAGAGAGCACAAGCCTCATAACAAGCGGTACGCTACATGCAATGACACCACCTCGCAAGTATACAACATTTGACGGCCGGGTCGATCAACGCAATGCGTTCGCCTCCCAACAAATTCGTCATATGCCCACTAACACATGTAATTAAGCAGTAAGGATACACTCCCTGTTCCGACATTCCAGCCTTACGAACGTGGAGGTAGCCAAGGGAATAAAAGTACAAAGCACATACCAATTAGTGCTCAAACCAATAACATATGTAAAACCGACTCAAAGTGGGACATATAAAAAACCGTCACAAAACATGCGATACAAGCGAAGGGAATATCGTATATTCGAAACATTAATATTTAAAGTCATTACGTAAATTTATACGATAAACGAACCATCAGAAATATTATAAATGAAAATATAAGAAAGAATTACAAAGGAAATGGGCAGCGTGTGCCAGCCGGTCAAGGGGACCGGCTGCCGGCTACCCGGCTGGCACCCATAGTAACAATTGAAAATCAACCAAAATGCAGCGTGTCCCAGCCGGTCAAAGGGACCGGTTGCCGGCTACCCGGCTGGAACCAAAGTCATACGAGAAAAACAAAGGTAAATTGAGGTGTGTCTCAGCCGGTCGGCTGACCGGCTGCCGGTCAGCCGGCTGAGACATAAGGCACTAGTAAATTTCTACGTAACAACAATTAATAACCAGCCACTCCCTAGCCAGTCAGCTGACCGGCTGCCGGTCGGCCGGCTGGGGTCAAATATGCACGAAATTCACAATTTTCACTAAGGCTCATTATACAACAACAACATCTAACATCATAAATCATCAATTCTCATTATCAATTATCAATTATCAACTAACAACAACTATCATCAACAATATAATTCCTATGATTACTAATCCTATTCTAAATACGATTACTATCATAGAAAACACGTTAAAACACGTAAAGATATCGAGTAACCCTTCACCGTTACCTTTTTGCGTCTTTAATCGATTTCTATGTCTTCCTCCACTAGATAGTAATATTTGTCGGGGTCAAGAAGGTCTCCACCTACAATTAGACGACAAAAGATGAATATAATTCACCTTTGAGAAAGACAGATAAATTGAAAAGTGAGAAAGACGGTAATTTTATTACCAATTAAGATAGAGGACGGTGAGTGGGAAAGATTAAGACGGAAATTTGCGGATTTGAGCAAGTAATGAAGGAGTAGTGACGATTTTGAGATTGAGCAAGTATGGAACTTAGGTTTTGGTGGTTACTTGATGAAGAAGAAGAAGTAAGTGGAAAATGAGGGAGTTAGGGTTTGAGGGAGTATGAGGGAGTAAGTGGAAAAATATGGAAAAAAGCCCATAAGCGTCTTAAAACGTAACTTACTCGGAATCTCGCTTAAAGTCCGAAAAACGAACTCGGATTTTCTAAAATAGACACGGGAATTAAATTCTAGACTAAAACTAAAATTCGCTGAAAAGTATCCGTATAATATTTTTACTATAAAAATAGGGTACATTTGCGGGTGTTACAAAAGTTATAGCTCTAACCTATAACTTTGGATGATAAAAGTTGATGCATGATTTTGGAAATAAATATTTTAAGTGTTTTCAAAAAGATAAAGAGTATTTTTATATATTTATCAAAAGTGTTAATAGAGGATGTATTTATGAGATTCTATTGGTTAGTAATATAACTTATGGGTTGTCATGCTACCTAGGGTTTCTAATATATTCTATCTCAATTTGTTGTTAACCTAATAAGCCCACCTAGGTTTATGCCACCTAGGGTTTCGTGTAAACCAAGGATTGTGCCTCCTAGGGTTGCGTGCTCCTAGGGTTCGTGGTGATGAAGGATTTCGGCCATCATAGGATGTCTTCCTTGTTTACCTAATCTAGGATTTTAATATATCTTTACAACAATATTTTGAGATATTAAAGATAAGTATATTTCTAAAAGATAAAGCAAATAATATTTTAAGATAATAAAGATAAATATATTTCTTAAATATTAAGCTAGGGTTTTAGATTTTATATCTCCTATGCTTCTATTATAAATACTCCTTCCATCTCAATCATTCAACAACGACATATATACAATTGAGAGAATTTTTCAAATCGTTTTTAAAGTAAACCTTGAGCAAAATATTTATTATTTTTAGTGTTTGTTTTTCGAAAATAGTCGTGCATCTTGTTTGTCAATCGCTCACGTGAAATACGTTATTAAGTAATAGTACATCACATAATCTTACTTATTCGTTAACGAGAATGCTTGTGAGTTATATTGTACTTTCTTATTAACGTAAGATAGTATAGAGTATTTAGCGATACTCACCTTGAGTTATAATCATAGTTGACTATACGAGTGGGTTGATAATTTTTGTAACCCGGAGAAAGGTACTAAAGATTATTAATCGAGAATAGTGGACGTAGGTTTCAACTTGTGAAACTCAACCACTTCAAAAATCACGTGTGCCTCTCTTTTGTATTCGATCAATAGACTCAACCACTTACTTTGATTAATTAATAAGGTTATTTTAATCTATAAGATCAAATAATTTATTACATATCATATAAATCGAAAAAGTGGGGCTAGTTTTTAATACTCAATTCACCCCCCCTCTTTTGTATTCGATCAATAGACTCTACAATATTTATAATCATAGGATTATCCACTTTATGTTATTTTTCCGATGTGAGACAATTCTACTATTTATACGTAATATATTTACCACATCAACATTATTTTTCAATTTGAGACAAATAATATATTAAGTAGTAAACCATCTTTTTCTTTAAAATATATATTATTTTATAATAATTAAAAGATTATCCACCTTATTTTTTATATCCATATTATTATTTATATAACTTTTCTAAATTAATTTTTTATGATGTAAATTTTACTAGTGTAAAGATAATAAATACAAACTTGTAAGAGATTTCTAAGACAATACTTAGGAGACTCAAAAGATTTTGGGTGGATAAATAAGTTCCAATGATGAATCATATTTATAATCATAACATCACCATATCTTAAGGTAAATTTTTGAAGTGAGACAATTCTACTTTTTATATGTACTATATTCACCACAACTACGTTATTTCAATGTGGGACAAATAACATACTAAGTAGTACATCATATTTTTCAATAAAATAATTATACATTTCTTGACTACTACTAAACTATTATGCTAATATTAGAATAATCAAAAATATTTTAAAAGTCATTTATTTA
Source organism: Heliosperma pusillum (assembly GCA_022085475.1). Taxonomy (NCBI): domain Eukaryota; kingdom Viridiplantae; phylum Streptophyta; class Magnoliopsida; order Caryophyllales; family Caryophyllaceae; genus Heliosperma; species Heliosperma pusillum. The sequence continues at coordinate 25,422 of JAIUZE010042238.1, read as the reverse complement.
ATTTTCATATACTTACGTTATAGTTTTATGATATCATAAACAATATTTTAGTCAACAATACAAAATTTATACTCTAATGAAAACATTTTTGGTTAAAAATCTAAGCACGTAAGTTTCGAAATGTTTTGCATTATACGAAGTTTTGTTTTTGTCAGATTGATGATCAAATTTTTTCGCAATTGTTAAATCCCGCACACCTTTTTACTAGATCCTACACACTTTTCCCTTATATTCCTTAACTACCCTTCATAAAAAAACCTAAAAAAAAAATAATTCCCTTTTCTCTCACCAAAATCAGCACCAAGCCGCCAACGAAACTGAAGATGACTTCTCAGATTGAAAATCAGCATCAACAATCATCGATTCTAAAGTTGTTATCCTATTATCATTAATAAATACTAGTAAAAATATGGACTGATTTACATGATTGAGCAAGAAATTAAAGAATTAATTAAAAGTAAAAAAACATAACTCACATAAGATAATTGTACCCAGATGAAAAAGATAGGATCTTTTATCATAATGTAACAACTCACCAATGATTTTAATTAATCAAATGTAAGATCTCGAAAAAATACTAAATGTTTCTAACTTGTAGAAATTACAACCATGACTTATTGAATTGATGTGGTTTCCACCCCAACATAAAATTAAATAATTTAGTTGATAGAGTGGATTTGATTTTCGTCTGTAGGGTGTACATGTCGGTGTTCGTCTGTCATCGTTGGTGGTTAGGTTTTCGTCGTTGTTTCAGGGAAGTACTGGCGGTGGTTAAGAAAGAATGGTATTCGACCGGTGTATGTGTTCTCGGCACTGGTGGTCGGTGGAAGAAGGGGTAGTTGATGCAGGGTGGTCGACTGATTTGGAGGAGGATGAAGGGGTTTGTTCTTCATTTATTGGGTTTTTGGTTTTTGATTTCTCACTGGATGAGAGTGAGAATTGAGGGTGAAAAAATGAAAGGGGTATATTTGGAATGGCGGGAAAAGTGTGTAGTATTTAGTAAAATTGTGTGCGGGATTTAACAAGCTCCAATTTTTTTTACGTAAATAATAGTTGTGATATTAGAAATATTACATAGTATCTATTTTGTAATCTTGCAAGATTTAAAAATATACTTTCCAAAAACTGAAAAAGCTGATATGGACCTCTTGAATCGCTCGAAAAAAGTCTCTTTTATATATATATATATATATATATATATATATGGGCGGGTTCCATGCAAACTTATGTTCAGTGCGAACTGTATGAACTACCTCACATGCTTTAAATCAAAGTCTGATCAAGATCTAAAGTAAGCCTTAAGTCACTCCTATATCTCTCCATCGACACCAGTCACAAATCACCCCTCACTACACGCCCACCACTTCACGACTGGTCACCTCCGACGCCGCAAAAATGGCTGCCTCAATGACCGTATCTTAGCCTCACTCACTGTTGGCTGACGACCACCGTTGCTTCCCTTTTCCGTCAAGACGGCGCCTTTCCTTTCTCTGTCCTCGTCTCGATCTCGCACATTATTCACCGTTGGCTCTCCGGTGTTCCCCTGTATTTCACGCCTGTGATGCTATTTCCTTTCAATGTCGTCGGTCACCCAGGTGCATGCCGCGTCAATGTCGTCATCGCCATTTGGTGTTTACTGTGGTAAAACTATGAAAAAATTGATTTTATGATTCCAGATCTAGAAAATAGAGGAAACATTTCAGAAAAGCAAGTGTATTTGGTGCTTCATCGAGATAGTTTGGGCCAGAAACATCATTTGTGTGTAAGTATTCCGTCTCCGACGATGAATAGTGGACTATTGGTCGTGGTTGTCGGTGTGTATTGTTGTAGGCGTCTACATCTGAGGTGGGGAGCGGTGACATTCAGTTGTATCGGTGAACTGTTTCAAATTGAAATAGTTCTATTTTAATATCACTAGCATGTTTTTTTTAGTAAATTGAAGAAGGTGATGCAACTGAAGTATGCCTTCTAATATTTACTCCTATTTATTGTAATAATACATTGCTGCTGAACTCTGATTGATTTCAAATAATGATTTTGGTGAGTATGGCGAGTTTTCCTGTAATGAAGTTCATAAATCGATGTTTATGTCTTGGAAATAGCGTCAATATTTATATGTTAATGATGTATGAATTTTGAGGTTTGCAGTAGTCTATGGATACACTTGTTTCCGAGAGAACGAAAAATCGAGATATTAAAAGCCGAAAGTTATCATAGTACAAAAACTAATATTTTAAAATAAAAGGAAGATTGTGTCAAACCGTGTTAGACAAGAGGTTCTTGTATAGAATCACTTGATTTAAATAAATCATTCGATACTAAATGTATGGGAGTATGTCTATCTGTGCAACTATACTCACAAAAACGGGGCATATAATCATGAAACTAGTCATCATTAGTTCATTACTCTTCATCGTTCACTTCACTATTCACGAATTTACGACTTCCACTATTGAAAGAAGTGTATCTAGTAACTTAAGAGTGTATCTAACAAGTTAAAGAGATGTATCTAATAATTTATAGAAGTGTATCTACGAAGCTAAATATATGTATCTAATAAGTTAAATGAGTGTATCTAACACACTATGATATGTATCTAGTAACTTAAATGAACGTATCTAGCAACTTATAGTAGTGTATCTATTAATTTAAAGGAGTGTATATATTAACTTATACGAATGTATCTTGCAAACTAACGGTATTAATCTACTAATATTAATCTACTATACGAGTGTATCTAGTAACTTAAAGGAGTGTATCTAGCAGACTAACGGTATGTATCTAATAATTTAAAGGACTGTACCTAGCAGGATAACAGTATGCATCAAGGACTGACAACGTCAAATATTGTCGTGTCTAGTAGTAATTTTTAGAGTCTTTCGTTATATTTTTTACGGGTCATTAGCTTTGTTTTATGTTAATTTTAGTTTTTGTAATAATGTTAGTATTTAGTATTTTAAGTCAATTTTGAGAGTCAAATCCCGAAAGTCAATGAAAGTCAAACCCAAAAACCCGAGACCCAGAAACCCGGAAATTGGAGTGGGCTAGCAATGAATCACCAAGGTATGAAGACCAAGCCCAATGGGTCAATGGAAGTCAAGGCGGGGCCAAAAGTCATGGGTCAACGAAAGTCAAGAAGGAAAGCAAGGAAAAATTGGGCAGTGCTCGACGCAGCCTGCGTCATCACGACGCAGCCTGCGTCATCACGACGCAGCCTGCGTCATCACGACGCAGCCTGCGTCGTAGGACGCAGCCTGCGTCGTTTCTCAGCACGGGATTTCTTCATTTTCTCGTCTTGTCTTTTGGAAGCCCACCTTTCAAGGCCCCTAGGTTTGCGGACCAAGGGTATAAAAGAAGAAGACTGAAGAGAGAGAGAGGCATCAAGCATTCAACATTCAACAATATATTTTCCTTAGGTTTCTCTACTTTTATTCTTCAACTTTGGCTCTTGTAATGGGTTTTTGCTTAGAAATTGGTTGTAATATGAAGACTATGGGTAGCTAATCTTCTTTTGCTTAGTGTAATTTGAACAAGTTCTTCCCTTTTAGCATTGTAAGACCTTTTTAATCCTTCCTTCTCTATTTAATTCCATTTTCCTTGTTTGAATTTCATTGTTAATGAATTGTTGTTAAGACTAACCATCTTAGTAATTGTTTGTTTGATTAAATTGCTTTGTCTTGATGAATTTGGTTGATTTGTCTTGGTATTTGTTGAAGCAACTTTGAAAGATTGTAACTTTGGTTTAAAAGTTGGAATCTTTTGAGTGGAATTTGGGTTATTGTGTATTTAGGACATGGTTTAATGTTTTATTACATGATTCTAGCATGTTTCTATGGTTTTGTGCTTAAAGCTTGCATCTTTATTTATGCTTATGGTTTAATAAGTATGGGTTTAGTTGTATTGAGTCATTTATGGATGGTTTAATTCATGGGGGTTAGTTCTTAGAAGTTTGTAATAGATAATTAGAGAAAGGAAGGAAAGAAGGGTCTTTACTATGTTAATTGTGGGGGAACTTGGGATAATTGCACTAAGTTATTTCTCCTTATTTGAATCTTTGAGTATTTAGTTGTTATTGGTAATTTTAGACTTGATAATCATTTTCTCATGAAAAATTCTCTCCCTATTTGTTATCTACATGTTCTCCATTGTGAATATCATAGTTTGTAATTAATTTAAGTCTTTGTTTTGATTAGTATCTTAATTAGTAATTAGTGTCTTAATTTATGATTAGAGTAATTAATTTTGTCAAATGATATTTTGCAAGAGTCTAGATTAGATTATTTTAGTTAGTACCGCTTTCCCTTGGGTTCGACCCTTTTCTTACCCTTACTACCCTTTTATATAGGTTGGTTTGAGTCTAGATTTGGTTTTATAAATTGTTATTTGATTTAGCTAATTTGTGGAATTAACGACACCGTAAAAGAAGCGAGTCAAATTTGGCGCCGTTGCCGGGGAGGGCAATATAGCTAAATATCAAATTGAACTCTTGTTAGTGTCATATTTTGTTTAGATTGTTTTTCAAATATTTATTTTTGTATTTTTTGTAGGTTACTTGGGTTTGAAGTTACTAATTGTGTTGTGGAGTTGTTTTTAAAAGTTTATGCCTAGGTCACAAGAAGGATTTGGTGACCAAGAGATTGACCCGTCCTCAAGTAGCATTTCCAATTGGTTGTTTTCGAACCCCCTCTATAGGAGACCCTTTGGGAGGGAGCCTAGTGAAGAAGAGTTTGGGAACAATATTTTTCAAGAACCACAAGAACCACAAGAACAAGTGTTTGAGTCACCTCCTAGGAGACCACCACCTTTGAACATCATCTACCCACCCGAAATGGAAGATAATAGAACTATTGGTGAAATCCGGGCAAGAAACTATGAAGAGCAACCGTTGTGTATCGCATACCCTCCCATGGGGGATGTAAATTTCGAGCTCAAGGGGTTCTTTGTCCATAATTTGCCTAGATTTCATGGAATGGTGGGGAATGATCCCAATAGGCACTTGGCCGAATTCCACATGATATGCCAAGGGGCCATCCCTCAAGGAGTGACGGAAGACCAATTTAAGCTTATGGCATTTCCATTCTCTCTACAAGATGCCGCTAAGGAATGGTTATTTTGTCTTCCGGCCCATTCCGTCAATACTTGGGTGGATTTGAAGAAGAAATTTCTTGAGAAATACTACCTGGATTCAAGGCATAACCACTCAAAGAAGCTCATCACTACCATTGAGCAAGACATGGGGGAAACTCTCTATGACTATTGGGAGCGTTTCAAAAGCCTCGTGGCAAGGTGCCCTTATCATGGGATGTCGGGGGACGATCTATTGACGGCCTTCAATGAAGGATTATGCCAAAACGACCAACGGATGATTATAGCCACCACCGGAGGTGGCATTGATACACTTAATGTGGCCGAGGCCAACAACATTATTGGGAAGTTGGCTATGAACACAAGAAGCTACGGGAGGAAGAATGAAAGGGGAGGAAGCTCTAGAAATGTTTCTTCCATGGAAGATTCTCATGCCTCTCAAAATCACAAACTCATGCAAGAGATGGGTGAACTTAAAAGCTTGGTATCCAACTTGGTTGTTAACAAAGGTAATTCATTTTCTCAACACCCCGAACCACTTGAATGTTCTTATTGTGGAGGTGAACATGCTACAAATACATGTTACATCATGATTGAGCAAGGAGCCACCATGGAGAGTGTCAATGCCATGGGGTATGGGAATTACAATGCTAGAAACCCAAGTGGTGGAGGAATGTATAACCAAGTGGGAAATCGTGATCTTTTGGGGTGGGGAGGAGACAAGTCAAAGAGTTTTGAAAATGGTCAATTCAATCACTTGAGAGCCCAAAATCCAACCCAAAACCGAAACTCTAATTTCAACCAAAATCCCCAAAGAAATTTCAACAACCGAAGACCTAACAACTCAAATTTTCCAAATAATTCTCAATCCCAAAGACAACCAAACCAAGGTCCAAATCAAGGGAATTCTTCTTCTCAAGGAAACTTGAGTGACATATTGCAAACACTCCTTGCCAATCAAGAGAAGGATAGGGAGGAGGCAAGGAAGGATAAGGAGGCTAACAACCTTAGGGTGAACAACTTGGAAACCCAACTATCCCAAATGGCCTCAAATTTGTCAAAATCCCAAGCCTCAAGCTCCACAAGATTCCCATCTCAAACCATTCCCCCACCTAGGGAAAATGCTAGTGCCATGACCTTGAGAGGAGGCAAAGAGTTGGAAGTAAACCCCCTTGGAAAGGGAAAGGAAAAGATGAAGAATCTAGAGATGGAAACCATTGAGATTGAAGACCAAGGAGAATTGGTGGTTGGTCAAGAAGAGATATCAAAGAATGAGAAAGGGGCATCCACAAGCAAGGACCCCAAAGGAGACATTTCAAGGAAGGGCAAGGACACTATTGAAGATGAGGAAGTGGAAGAGTACATACCGGAAGTCCCATTTCCTAGTGCTTTGATAAGCACAAGGAAATATGCCAAGGAGAATGACTTATATGAGACCTTCCGAAAATGTGAGGTAAACATTCCTCTTCTTAACTTGTTGAATAGTGTCCCTAGGTATGCAAAGTTCTTGAAAGAACTTCGTACACCTAGGAGAAATCCAAAGAAGGGAACCCATAAGGTTAGGGTGAGTGAACATGTGTCGGCCATTTTCAAACAAAATTTACCAAAGAAATGTGGAGACCCGGGCATGTTCACTATTCCTTGCACTATTGGGGGGAAAAGTTTTAAACGTGCCATGCTAGACCTTGGGGCTTCTATAAACGTCATGCCTTTATCTATTTATGAGACCCTAGGCTTAGGACCTTTGTCTAAGACCGGGGTAGTCATTCAACTTGCCGATAGGTCTAGTGTTTACCCCAAGGGCATGGTAGAGGATGTACTAGTGGAAGTTGATAATCTTGTCTTTCCCGGCGGATTTCTACGTCTTAGATATGGAATCTAGCTCTAGTGCCACCCCTCTCCTTCTTGGTAGGCCGTTTATGAAAACTTCAAATACCAAGATCGATGTTTCAAACGGGTGCTTGACTATGGAATTTGAAGGGAAAAGATTAACTTACAATATATATGACTCCATGAGGCACCCGAGTGACCATCAATCTTGTTTCTTCTTGGATATCTTTGAGCCATTAGTGAATCAAATGTATAAACTTTGTGATAGAGACCCACTCGAGGTAGCTTTAACTAACCCCATGGAAGAGGAAGGTTTGCGCTTGTTGTTGGCCGTTGATGTGCAGGAATGTCTTGAAGACTTGGAGAGGGAAGAGCCCATAGAAACATATGAGGAGCTCAACGTCATAGAGATGCTGAAAACAGGGCAAGGCAGTGCTCGACGCAGCCTGCGTCACAGGACGCAGCCTGCGTCGTACGACGCAGCCTCCGTCACTGGACGCAGCCTGCGTCCTGCACTGGCGAACCTATCCGAGTTGTTTGCTTTGAGTATTCCACTCCACAAGCCCCTCCTTTCCATAATCCAACCTCCGAAGGTCGAGTTGAAGACCCTCCCAAGCCATTTGAAGTACATCTTTCTAGGGGACAAGAACACCTTACCACTTATCATTTTAAGCACACTCACCGAGGACCAAGAAGACAAATTGGTATCACTACTTGAAAAGCATAAGGAAACATTTGGGTGGAGCATAGCGGACCTAAAAGGGATAAGCCCGGTGACTTGCATGCACAAGATACGGCTTGAAGTGGATGCCAAACCGGTCCGACAACCCCAAAGGAGGCTCAATCCACCCATGGCGGAGGTAGTGCAAGAAGAGGTAATTAAGCTATTGCAAATGGGTATCATTTTCCCTATTTCCGACTCTCGTTGGGTTAGCCCAACTCAAGTCGTACCCAAAAAGGGAGGAGTGACGGTAGTCAAGAATGCACAAGGAGACTTGGTCTCCACCCGACCACAAACCGGTTGGAGAGTGTGTATTGACTACCGCCGCTTGAATGCGGTTACATTGAAAGACCATTTCCCGCTACCATTTATTGATCAAATGTTAGAAAGACTAGCGGGAAAAGCTTTCTATTGTTTCCTTGACGGGTACTCGGGGTATTTTCAAATCCCAATCGCACCCGAGGACCAAGTCAAGACCACATTCACATGCCCATTTGGTACATTTGCTTATCGTCGTATGCCCTTTGGTTTGTGTAATGCACCGGGAACTTTTCAACGGTGCATGTTGAGTATTTTCTCCGACTATGTAGAAAGGATCATAGAAGTATTCATGGACGATTTCACCGTCCATGGGGACTCCTATGATGCATGTCTAAAACACCTTGCTCTTGTCTTAGAGCGATGCCAAGAGTCTCATCTCATTTTAAACTCCGAAAAATGTCATTTCATGGTGACTAGTGGCATCGTTTTAGGACATGTAGTGTCGGAAAGGGGGGTTGAGGTGGATAAGGCTAAGGTTGACATCATAAAAACCTTACCTTATCCCTCTAACACCCGAGACATTAGGTCTTTTCTAGGACATGCCGGTTTCTACCGGAGATTTATTAAGGATTTTTCCAAGATTGCTAACCCTTTATGCAAGCTTTTGCACAAAGAAGCGGAATTTGTTTTTGATGACAAATGTAGGAAAGCATTCAATGACTTGAAGGAGAGATTGGTCACCGCACCAATTATTCAAGCACCACGATGGGATCTTCCATTTGAAATCATGACCGATGCAAGTGACTATGCATTGGGAGTGGTTTTGGGTCAAAAGAGTGACAAGGGACCCCATGTGATCCAATATGCTTCTACCCTCTTGAATGATGGTCAAAAGAACTATTCCACGACGGAGAAGGAATTCCTTGGTGTGATTTATGCTCTAGAAAAATTCCGATCTTATCTCTTGGGCACAAAGGTGATCATCTACACCGATCATGCCGCCATTAGATACCTTGTGGCAAAAAAGGATGCAAAGCCAAGGTTGTTGAGATGGATTCTTCTCCTAAGTGAGTTTGATGTGGAAAAAAAAGACAAGAAAGGGGTGAAGAATGTGGTGGCGGATCATTTGAGCCTGACTAAACCATGAAGGAAGACCATCATGCCCTCTTGAGGAGGTTGAAGGAGGTCTCCCTCATGAGTCACTTTATGCTATACAAGTGGAGGAGCCATGGTATGCTACCATGGTCAACTATTTGGTGACAAAGCGGCTTCCAAGCCATTTCTCTTCTCATCAAAAGAGCAAAGTCAAATCCGATGCCAAGTACTATACATGGGATGATCCTTACTTGTGGAAGTTTTGCCAAGATCAACTTGTGAGAAGATGTGTGCCCGAGAGTGAGATCCCTTCCATCTTACATCATTGTCATGACTATGCTTGTGGAGGACATTTTGGGCCACAAAGAACCGCTAGAAAAGTGCTTGAATGCGGTTTCTTTTGGCCAAGCCTTTTCAAGGATGCCCACAAATTTGTAAAAACTTGTGACCGATGTCAAAGGGTGGGGAATTTGACAAAAAAAAATGAGATGCCACAACAACCTCTTCTATATTGTGAGATCTTTGATGTGTGGGGAATTGATTTTATGGGTCCTTTTCCAAATTCCGGTGGTTATTTGTACATCCTCTTGGCGGTGGACTATGTATCAAAATGGGTTGAAGCCATTCCTACCCGCACCGATGATGCCAAGGTAGTAGCCATTTTCATTCAAGAGAACATATTCTCCCGGTTTGGCTTTCCAAGAGCTATCATTAGTGATAGGGGTACCCATTTTTGGAACAAGGTGATTGGAGGCCTTCTCAAGAGGTATGGGGTGAATCATAAAATTTTCACGGCCTATCACCCACAAACAAACGGGCAAGCCGAACTCTCAAACCGTGAAATTAAAGGAATACTTGAAAAGACGGTTAATCCGGATAGAAAGGATTGGAGCAAGAGGCTAGTTGATGCATTGTGGGCATATAGGACCGCTTTTAAAACCCCCATTGGCATGTCCCCATTCCGTCTCATCTATGGCAAGGCTTGCCACCTCCCCGTGGAGGTTGAGCACAAAGCCTATTGGGCTATCAAATCTTTCAACCAAAACCAAGATGAGAGCGGTATGCACCGAAAGCTTCAATTACAAGAACTTGAAGAAATTCGCCAAGATGCTTATGAGAACTCTTCCATCTACAAAGAGAAAACAAGAAGATGGCATGATGGGATGATAAACCGTCGAGTTTTCAAGGAGGGTGATAAAGTTCTTGTGTTCCAAAACCGGTTTAAGCTCTTTCCGGGCAAGTTGAGGTCAAGATGGTTTGGACCTTACACCGTCAAGAAAGTGTTTACCCATGGAGCTATTGAAGTGGAGGGGTCCGGGGATGGAAAGCTCCTCAAAGTGAATGGCCACCGTCTCAAGCACTACTTCCAAGGATGTGCCCGGGAGGGGGAAGAGGAGGTCTTGCTTGAAGACCCCATTTATCAAAGTTGAAAAGCTTGAAATAGCTAAGTCGAGCCATCGACTCTAAATAAACGGCAAACCATGTACATACTCTATCCTTGTGCATATTTCTTTGAAGTTTCTTTGTTAAATCTTAACATTTGAGTTGTTTTAAGTTAGTTAGACATTGCATCAAACAAAATTTTTTGAAGTTACTAACGGTTTTGTGAAGTTTTGCTTGTTTTCGGCCGCCTCGGGATGCGTGCCACGGATAAAAAGTTTGGGAATCGATGGAATTTGGATATTGGAGGTTATTATGGGCCATTGGAGTGAAAAAGCAAGTATGGAGATATTTGGAGCAATAAGCAAAAATTTTGCTAAGTGCAAAAGCTAGGAAGAACCGGCAGTGCTCGACGCAGCCTGCGTCGTAGGACGCAGCCTGCGTCGTATGACGCAGCCTGCGTCGAAAGCAGATTTCAGTGTTTTGTTTTCCTTTTGCCCGAGTTCTTCATAAACACAAAGTATCATCCTCCTTCTTCAGTTTCACGAAAAAAACACCCCTAACCCAACCCCAATCCCTCAAAAATCCATCTTTCTCACTCAAATCTTCCACAACTTTCATCAAAATCAATCCATTTCTTCTTCCTAATCATTGTTCTACATTCAATAACCCCAAAATCAATCTCACTCACCCTCAATCTCCGAAAATCCGGTTTGAAAACCTAACTTTTGTCTTCCTCAAATTCGATTTTTAGGAACGTTTGTTGGGTGTTTAAGGTTATTTGTCGAATTCCTACCTATTCTAAGCATCAAGGAGCTTGAATCTTGTGGGAAAGCAAAGGTATAACTTCATACTCGACTTTTTCATTACTCTTCAAGTTTTTGCTCGAATTAGGCTAGAATTAGTCCTAGGTTGAGTTCCCCCTTTCCCTTGCTTGATTGTGTAGTTAGGATTGGACAAAGTTTTCTGAGTGAGGTAAAGAAATTCAAAAAACACTAGCTTTTTGAGGTGTAGAAATTTTTGCACACCAAGTGTTTGTTGAATTGCTTGAGTGAAAAACATCTTTCGAGTGATTGCTTGTTGTTGTTGTAGTGTGTTGTTTGTTAATTTTTGCAGAAATGGCACCAAAGATCTCCAAATTGTTTGGAAAAGGGAAAAATAAGAGGGCCGCGGTGAGTGAGCTCGACACCGAGGTAGAAGCGGTGTTTATGGGCTATGAGAGGTTGCAAGCTCAACATAAGAAAATTTGGGATCAAATAACCACTCACCCTCTTGTAGCCACCAAATTCTTTTGCCCAAACACCCTCCATGCCTTAGGCATGTTCAACTTGACAAGGGACATGCTAGCTAAAGTAGGGCTAGAGGCTTATCTCGAGCCAAACTCCTGGGATTACACCTATAGGAGTTTCGCATACGAGTTTCTAGCAACCTTGTCGGAGTTGGATGTGCCCGAAGGTGAGGAGAAAGCCTACCAATTCCGATTGAACCAAACTTGGCATAATGCCTCAACTTCTGAAATCCGTCAAATCCTCAAAATCACCAAGCAACCCGTAGACATTAGGTGCCCAAGGGGCAAAATGCATTTGATGTGGGGTAACATTGCCGATGACCACGGCCCGTCTAAGGATGCCAAACTGTCAGCCATCACCCACCCCGTACTCCGCCTAATCACAAGATTCCTCACCACCATTTTCAACTCCGCGGGAGAACCCACCAAAGTACCGGAGAATATCCGGCTATGTTTGTGGACTATGCTTCCGGAGGGGGTAGGGATCCCGGATTGGGCCGATTTGTTTTTGAGGGCTTGCATCAAGCATAGGCAAAAATCGGCAAGGGCAAGCATCCATTGTGGGGGGGTGATTTCTTTCTTGGTGAGGCATTATGAGGGGGGCATTGGTAATGATCAAGCGGTGAACATTTGTAGGGGGTTGACGAGGTACAACCGTCTTGGGCTAGAGGAAGTGCATATGTTTAAGACTAGCAAAGAGCAACCCTTGAAGGGGTTTTGGTTGGGAAGTGACGGGCTAAGTTACATGAAGTTGCCTAGACCTCAAAACAATCCTTTACCTAGAGGACCCGCGGCATGGGATTTTATTTGTCCTAGGGAGGAAAGTTTGGGGGTAAGTAGTGCGGAGGAGGAGGAGGTAGAGGAAGTGCCTTTGAGGCAAAGAAGGAGGGTAAGGAGAGAGGGTGGTGAGGGAAGTGAGCATTTGAGAGAGGAGATCGAGATCCTTGCCATTGAGCAAGGACCTTCCCAAACCACAAATTTTGAACAACAACAACAACAACAACAACAACAACAACAACAACAACAACCACAACAACAACAACAACAACAACCACAACAACAACAACAACAACAACAACAACAACAACAACAACAACAACAACAACAACAACAACAACAACAACAACAACAACAACAACCACCACCATTCCATTTCCAATCACCATTCCAAAGCCACCATGATACCGACACCCCCATGTTTGATGCGGAGGGTCGTTCTAGCACACCCGTGGAGCCATGGCAACAACAAATGGCTAACTATTTTGCTAGCACCAATGACGTCTTGACGCACATTAGTGGGAGGGTGGATGCCTCAAACACTTGGCAACAACTACAAGGAGGTAGGCTTGAGACTTTGGATGATTGGCACAATGTTGTGGAGGAGAGGGAGAGATTGAGAGCGGAGGCCGAGAGGGCTCAAAGTGAGGAATGGAGGAGGATGCTAGACGGGCAAGAAGAAGCCCGCCTATGGAGAGAGCAACAAGATAAAAGATGGCGGGAACAAAATGAAATGTGGGCCACCCAAAATGCTTGGAGGGAGCAAGCTTCGAGCCACTTTAACGTTCAAAATGAGCGCCACCACACCTATCTTCAAGACTCCTATGAAGATGCGGTGGCACAAGAGGACGTTTATGGATTAGCTAGCTCTCTCTTTGGGATGTCCATGCAACAAAACCCGGGCTATCCTTTTCCTTACACCCAAGAGACCCTTGATGAAGGCATGGAGCGAAGAAGACGGATTAGAGAAGAAAGGGATAGGAGGAGAAACCGAGGAGGTGCCTCGGGTTCTTCTCCTTTCGACAATTGATGAGGTAACATTTTTCTTCTCTCCTACAATGAGGACATTGTGTATTCTAAGTGTGGGGGAGAAGATTGTACATAGTTAGTTTGTTTTTGATGCATTGTATTCTTTATTTTTGAAGAAAAAGAAAAGAAAAGAAAAAAAAAAAGAAAAAAAAAATTGAAAATCCCGGCTAGGTGAAAACCCACAAGGGTGGGCACCTAGGCAAGATTGGGAAGGTGGCCGAGGACGGAATGAAAACCCGAAAGGGCATTCCGGGCAAAATGAAGAATCGAGTTGCGAGCCACCAATGAGAGGAAAGGAAAAGCTAAGGTGAAAACCCGAAAGGGCACCTTAGGCAAAATGAGGGATTTTCAAGAAAAAAATGAAAAAATGAAAAAAAAAAAAAATTTGAGCATAATTCTTCCTATGCTGAGGATTTTGGAGGAATAAGAAGGGAGTGATAAGGAGGAAATTGGAAGGAGGCTAGCTTAGGACCCCATTTATTTTTATTTTTGAGTCACAAAACTTTGTTTCAAATTGGTGGATTTATGTTGGTGGTCGCTTGGTTGTGCAAATTGTGAAGTTTGGGGCCAACCAAGTAACCATGATTTGCATTAGTGGAGTAATAAGGGGGTGGTATAAGGAGTGGTTTTTGTATGGAGGTTGTTGAGAAAGACCATCTCGCTATGCCTTGGGATAAGGCAAAGATGGTCATACTACTTTATTGGGAGCTATAAGGAGGGAGGAGTTGATTTGAGTCGGAGTAGGTGGCATGTCGTGTCTTAGTCTTGAGGGATGATATAAGGAGGGGGAGTGAGAGAAGAGTGTCACAAGAATTGAGTCTTTTTATTTTGTTTTTGTCATGGGTGGATTGTTTAAGAGGGAGTATAAGAAGGTTGTAGTGAGGGAAGAGAGGTCAATGCCTCCACACACACTTTGTTGGGCTCGTGTCATTCGTGCTAATCTCGAGTTTTACTCGGGACGAGTAAAAGTCCAAGTGTGGGGGTGTTTGACAACGTCAAATATTGTCGTGTCTAGTAGTAATTTTTAGAGTCTTTCGTTATACTTTTTACGGGTCATTAGCTTTGTTTTATGTTAATTGTAGTTTTTGTAATAATGTTAGAATTTAGTATTTTAAATCAATTTTGAGAGTCAAATCCCGAAAGTCAATGAAAGTCAAACCCGAAAACCCGAGACCCAGAAACCCGGAAACTGGAGTGGGCTAGCAATGAATCACCAAGGTATGAAGACCAAGCCCAATGGGTCAATGGAAGTCAAGGCGGGGCCAAAAGTCATGGGTCAACGAAAGTCAAGAAGGAAAGCAAGGAAAAATTGGGCAGTGCTCGACGCAGCCTGCGTCATCACGACGCAGCCTGCGTCGTAGGACGCAGCCTGCGTCGTTTCTCAGCACGGGATTTCTTCATTTTCTCGTCTTGTATTTTGGAAGCCCACATTTCAAGGCCCCTAGGTTTGCGGACCAAGGGTATAAAAGAAGAAGACTGAAGAGAGAGAGAGGCATCAAGCATTCAACATTCAACAATATATTTTCCTTAGGTTTCTCTACTTTTATTCTTCAACTTTGGCTCTTGTAATGGGTTTTTGCTTAGAAATTGGTTGTAATATGAAGACTATGGGTAGCTAATCTCCTATTGCTTAGTGTAATTTGAACAAGTTCTTCCCTTTTAGCATTGTAAGACCTTTTTAATCCTTCCTTCTCTATTTAATTCCATTTTCCTATGTTTGAATTTCATTGTTAAATGAATTGTTGTTAAGACTAACCATCTTAGTAATTGTTTGTTTGATTAAATTGCTTTGTCTTGATGAATTTGGTTGATTTGTCTTGATAATTGTTGAAGCAACTTGAAAGATTGTAACTTTGGTTTAAAAGTTGGAATCTTTTGAGTGGAATTTGGATTATTGTGTATTTAGGACATGGTTTAATGTTTTATTACATGATTCTAGCATGCTTCTTTGGTTTTGTGCTTAAAGATTGCATCTTTATTTATGCTTATGTTTTAATAAGTATGGGTTTAGTTGTATTGAGTCATTTATGGATGGTTTAATTCATGGTGGCTAGTTCTTAGAAGTTTGTAATAGATAATTAGAGAAAGGAAGGAAAGAAGGGTCTTTACTATGTTAATTGTGGGGGAACTTGGGATAATTGCACTAAGTTATTTCTCCTTATTTGAATATTTGAGTATTTAGTTGTTATTGGTAATTTTAGACTTGATAATCATTTTCTCATGAAAAATTCTCTCCCTATTTGTTATCTACATGTTCTCCATTGTGAATATCATAGTTTGTAATTAATTTAAGTCTTTGTTTTGATTAGTATCTTAATTAGTAATTAGTGTCTTAATTTGTGATTAAAGTAATTAATTTTGTCAAATGATATTTTGCAAGAGTCTAGATTAGATTATTTTAGTTAGTACCGCTTTCCCTTGGGTTCGACCCTTTTCTTACCCTTACTA
This sequence comes from Heliosperma pusillum, assembly GCA_022085475.1. Taxonomy (NCBI): domain Eukaryota; kingdom Viridiplantae; phylum Streptophyta; class Magnoliopsida; order Caryophyllales; family Caryophyllaceae; genus Heliosperma; species Heliosperma pusillum. The sequence continues at coordinate 9,508 of JAIUZE010042238.1, read as the reverse complement.
CCCTTTTATTTAGGTTGGTTTGAGTCTAGATTTGGTTTTGTAAATTGTTATTTGATTTAGCTAATTTGTGGAATTAACGACACCGTAAAAGAAGCGAGTCAAGGACTATACCTAGCAGGCTAACGGTATGTATCTAGTAACTTATAGGAGTGTACCTAGCAGGCTAACGGTATGTATCTAGTAACTAAAATGAATGTATCGACTAACTTATAAGAATGTATCTAGCAAGCTAAAGACATGTATTTAGTAACTTAAAGAGTGTATCTAGCAAATTAACGAAATGTATATCGTAATTTAAAGAAGTGTAACTAAAAGCTAAAAGTATGTATTTAATGACGAGTTTATCTAGCAATCTAAAGGAATCAACCGAGGGTCTCGCCTATCTAAAAGTGGGGCGAGATACCAACATCTGTAAGACATTTATTAGGCTATCCCGCGATGCAAGTTGAAGTAATTTGTACGATTCGTACCATAAGATGTATCTAGCAAGGTAAGATAATGTATATAGCAATCTAAAGACGTGTATCGAGTTTACTAGAGGAGGGTATCTATCAAGTTAAAAGAGTGTATCTATCAAGCAGAGGCTTGTATCTATCAATCTAAGAGAAGGTATCCGGATTGGCAAAGATGCGTATCTACTAAGTTAAAGAAGTTTATCTAGTACGGTATACAAATGTATCTAGTAAGGTATATGAGTGTATCTAACAACACATACATGTATATAGCAAACAAAGTAATGTATCTAAATTCTTTTTAGTGTTAAACATCGTATTACTAGTAGATACACATGGTATTACTACTAGATACACATGGTATTACTACTAGATACTCATGTATCAAGTAGTTTTACCATGTGTACCCGGGATGGTATTTTATGTATTCATTGCTCCACCATCATCCACCAAGCCCACCACCACACCCAACACACCACCACTGCTGCTACCACGCCACCATCATTAAGCCTACCACGACACCACAACCAAACACCATGCTGAACTAACACTACACCCAAGCCCAATCGTCAACAATATGTCCGACCCCATTAACGTCGACAACATCACCTACCCCATCAGACAAAGACGACAACAACATTAGTGATCTCAACTCCCTTTCCGATGCTACCATCGCTCACCACCACCACGTCGCTTAACATCACCATCACCAGGCCACTAAACAGCCTCCTCGTCACCCAAGTCCCACGACCACCACTACGCACAGCCGCCCTAATTCCCACATTGTCTTCTCCACTCACCTACAAGACCACCTAACTGACTCTCACGACCATTACCACCGCAGATCAAGCGCACCTAAGACCAACCACAAGGAATTCCGACCTTGATCCACCGTTGCCACTTGAAATCACCACCGGCAACAGCGACCACCCAAAACATCAACAAATCGCCTCAAAACGCTTGGAAATCGCTGTCGAAATTAGAGTGGAAATCGTCGATGAAGTGAATGGTCTCAATCAGAGGGAATGTCGTCGGAGTCTGGGTCGGCCGAAGAAGAAATAAAAATGAGAAAAGGAAGGTGATGATCAACGTTGATGTGTACGGAAGGATATAAGAGCATAGGTGGTGTTACCGGAGGTTGCTGGCTAGATATGTTACTCTTGCACCGGCGATAAAAAGTAGTGGGATTGGGTGAAAGAGAAAGTTGATGTGAGGCCATGGGGATAATTGAGTGTGAAAGAGCAAGGGAAATGTGCTTAATAATATAGCGTGATTGATACGCGTAGTCTGTAATTTGTTTTATTTTATTTTTTAAACTTGGTTCGTAAGTTCGCACAAAACTATAAGTTCGTACATGATCCTAATTCTATATATATATATATATATATATATATATATATATATATATATATATATATATATATGTATATATATATATGTATATATATATGTATATATATATATATATGTACATATATATATATGTATATAGGGTCAGGATCCGGTGAGAACTACTAACATAATGAGAACCATGAGAACCCTCACTAAATCTCCACCAAATCTTGTTTCGAAAGTTTTGTTGGATCATTTACCATTAGTTTAGTTTATTCAAGCAAAATACTTGCAGTAACTAAACAAAATTTATTGATTATATTAAAAAATATGTACTTAATGTACATAAATTAATTTTGTACACTAAAATTACTCTAAATGCGTGAAAACGAGCACTAGGTGCACGAAAATTGCTACATGCATGAAAACAGTTACTATGTGCATGAAATAACGGGCTCTAGATGCATTAAATTGAGCACTAGGTGCATGAAAATTGTTAGATGCATGAAACTGACTACTAGGTGCATGAAAAAAAATAAATTGTAGTTCACCTCAATTTCCGTTAGTAACTAATATTTTTTCGACCAAGATGCATGTTACCTAGCCATAAAATTCTACGCCGAACCCAAAAATGTCCTTATTTTTTAAAAATAAATTTCGTAAGGCGGAGTTCTCATGGTTCTCATTATCTTAGTGGTTCTCACCGGATCCCAATTCTATATATATATATATAGAGAGAGAGAGAGAGAAAGGATCATGTAAGTCCCCTTAGAAAAGGTGAGTCCATGAGTCCTTTTAGAGGCCCTTGGATCTTGAGGATCAATGGCTGAGATTAAAACAAGAAAATGGTCATTAGGGAGGTGTTTAATCCCACTCTCTCACATCACACTAATTAAATCACTAATACATTTATCACTCTAACTAACCACATCTCACCCAATTCATTCATTCAAACACAATTACTCCTTCTCTCTAAAACTCCTTCCTCCTTCTCTCTAAAACTCACTCCACCAAAACCCACAAAAAAAAACCCTAGATCAGAAAACTCACTCCACCAAAACTCACCATCTCTTTGCCGCCGACACCACCAAAAACCTAATCTCCTCTGACTCTCCCCTCATCCGTCCTCTCCTCCGTCTCCGCCTCCATCACGTCGCCTCCTCTCCTCCTCTCCTCCTTTATTTTTTACCAGATCTGAATTTGTTAGGGTGTTGTTGTTGCTGTCGGTTGTTGTTGTTGTTGTCGGTTGTTATTATTGTTGCTGTCGGTTGTTATTGTTGTTGCTGTCGGGAAAGGCGTCGGGAAAGGGTGGGGTTGAGGTCGTTGTCGGGAAAGGGTGGGGTCAAGGGTGGCGTCGGGAAAGGATGGGGTCGTTGTCGGGAAAGGGTGGGGTCAAGGGTGGCGTCGGGAAAGGCGTCGCGGTGAGGGTGGGGCTGGTAGCGTTGGGGTGAGGGTGGGGTCAAGGTGGTGGTGGTTGTTCTTGGGTTGTTTAAATTTCTTTTTTTTTATTTCTTTTTCTTTTTTTTTTGTTTATATTTTCAGATTTGTTTTTTTTTTTTTGATATGATAAAGGGGACTTTAATAACTTCTATGAAAGTAACACAAATGTTCTGTTAAAGTTACACACCTTATATATTAAAGTCACATATGTAGTCTATTAAAGTCACACAACTTATTTATAAAAGTATCACATTTTTTACTAAAGTTACACATTTCTTTTTTATGTTTTTTTGTTTTCTTTTTCAAATTTGTTATGATTTTATTTCTTTATTTTCGGTGTCGTTTTTTTTTATGGTGTTTTTATTTCCAGATCTAAAGTTTATACTGAAGTAACACTTATAATAATTGAAGTTACACATGTAAGGATTGAAGTAACAAATTAAAGACTGAAGTTACACTTTTAAGGCTTGAAGTTACACTTTTAAGGCTTGAAGTTACACTTTTAAGGCTTGAAGTTACACTATTAAGCCTTAAAGTTACACTTTTAAATAATAAAGTTACACTGATGTTTTTATGTTTTTATTTTTTAGATCTCATTATTATTTTTCTGTTTTTCTTTGTATTTTTTAGATCTGAAAAGGTGGGTCAAACTTTAATGACGTCTATTAAAAGATCACATATTATTTATTAAAGTAACACATATTGTATATTAAAGTCACACATATTGTATATTAAAGTAACACATATTATATATTAAAGTAACACAAATTCTCTATTAAAGTTACACATATTGTATATTAAAGTAACACAAATTCTCTATTAAAGTTACACATATTGTATATTAAAGTAACACAAATTCTCTATTAAAGTTACATGTCTTATTTATTAAAGTCACATATATAAAGTAACACATATTATTTATTAAAGTAACACAAAATGACCTTAAAGTTACACTTGATATTATTAAAGTAACACACATTATTTTGTGGTTAGTGGTGTTGTTTCACTGAAGTTTCACATATAATGACTGAAGTTACACTTTTAGTTACTGAAGTTACCCATATAATGTGTGACAACCCTCGCGAATGCGGAAAAATAAAACAAACAAGCATGTGAATTATATAGCGGAAATATGAAGTTTTAAAAACTTTTATACATGCAAGGAAAGAATACGAGGAGTGTCAAATATTATAAACTAAAGTACGAATTATACTACATCAAGAGACGAAGTCTCTCCAAAATGTTAACAAGTAAAAGTGTTTAGCAAATAAGCTAAAATCGTCTAGAGGTGTTTTAATCCAGGGACAACGCCCACTAGCTCACACCCGAACCCAAAATGTCAAGCAAAAAGCCAACCATGCAAGCAACCTGTTCATTCATGAAAAAACATCAACGCCACAATCAGTGGGGAGTAACTCCGGGTTCTCCCAGCCGTATCACCTTAAACGTACATATAAGAAAATACAAAAGTAAAATCATGCATATATAGATATACATGTGAGTTACAATAAGAATAGATAGGCAATCATATATATAATGATAAGATCATGTGGAAATGAAATCTGTAACCATCATGTTATTCAAAGACTCGGGGAAGACACTCTTAGGCAACCGAATACGCTCACTAGGGCTTGCATCTCACCGTTAGCGGTATAAGATTGATAAGATTGAGACTCGACAAACAAACCAAGTCAAGTCATGCGATGATCCCATTAGATCCAACATATTATCATCCATTCACGAACCAAGACATTGACGGTGTCCAATCATGCAATGACCATGAACAATATCATGAAATCACGCATTCCAGAACGACACAAGACGACAACTCTCACGGTAAATGAAACGCACTAGCATCGTGTACATGGCAAGTATGATTAACAGGCATCCACGGGATAACATTTCCCTGAACTCATACGCGATGCTTACATTTCGCCTATGTAGACTAATTTCCTCCTGGTAGCACGACGATAATAATACGGTACTAGTCTAAACCTGGCCAGGATCTCGGAATATAACGTGTTCCGATTCGACATGCGATAAAACGTTTTGCATCCAAGACTCGGTCTTACACATGACGCCGAGTACCCCAAATTCGGTAGATCAATTCACGAAATAGGCGGAAAAGAGCTCAAGCCTCATAACAAGCGGTACGCTACATGCAAATAACACCACCTCGCAAGTACACAACATTTGACGGCCGGGTCGATCAACGCAATGCGTTCAACTCCCATCAACATCTTCCTATGCCCACTAACACATGCATTTAAGCAGTAGGATACCTGTCTGTTCCGACATTCCATCCTTACGAACGGGAAGGTAGCCAAGGGAATGAGAGTACAAAGCACAAGACCAAATAGTGCTCAAACCGTAACATTGGTAAAAACCGACTCAAAGTGGGGCATAGCAAAAACCGTCACAAAACATGTGATACAAGCGAATGAAATATCATATATCCAAAACATGAATATTATAAGACTCTACGTAAAATTATACGATAAACGGATCATGCCAACTTTTATAAATTACGAGTTTTAGAAGTTAAAGGAAAAGATCACAGCCGTGTTCCAGGCCGGTTAGGGGACCGGCGGCCGGTGGGCCGGCTCGCACTACTGGGCAAAAACCAAATATCATAGAAAACAGAGAAATGTGTTCCAGGCCGGTTAGGGGACCGGCGGCCGGTGGGCCGGCTCGGAACACCTCTTTATACAAATTCCAAATTTCCAAAGGTGTTACTGATGTGTTCCCAGCCGGTGGGCAGACCGGCAGCCGGCCGACCGGCCAGGAACACCCCTTCACCCGAGAGCCTTCTTTTCTTAACCAATTCATTTCAATTCTCTAATATACTTCTAATAATCATCAACAATCAATATACATCATCAACATTCATCATATAACAACGTTCATTAATCATACCATGATTCCTAAGCTTCTAATCGTATTCTAAATACGATTTCTAGCATATAAAGCATGTAAAACACGTAAATGATATCGAGTAACCCTTCACCGTTACCTTTAAGCGTCTTTACTAATCGTCAAGCTCCTCTTCAATAAGGTAATAGTCATTGTCGGGATCTTGGAGGTCACCACCTACAAATAGACCATAAAAGATGAATAAAATTCATCTTGAGAAAGACGGAAAGATTGGAAAGCGAGAAAGACGATGATTTTAACATCAATACAGATAGAGGAAGGTAAGGGGAGAAGAAAGAGACAAACTTACGTGAATTCTAGCAAGTAACGAAAGAGCTAGGATGATTCAAAGATCGAAAAAGCTATGGAGGCAAGGGTTTGAGTTTTCTTAAAGAGGAAGAAATGTTTGTGTTTGTGTTTGAGTAAGAAATAGGTTAAGGGAGTGAGTGGAATATGAAGGGAAAAAGTCAAGGAAAGTCAAACTCGCCTTAAGACGGGATTTTCATGGAATCTCGCGGAAATTCCAAATACGAACTCGGAAATTTCTAAATTCGACTCGAAACATAAAATTCTAAATTAAAACTTAAATTTGCTGAAAAGATTTCGTAAAATATTTCTACTAGAAAAATAGGGTATATTTCCGGGTGTTACAACATGTTCAACCGACATAGTCTATGTTCACATGCAAGGATTAAATTGTGGATGTTGCATTTCATGTATATAATCGACAACACATCGATAACAAAAGAATCTCACTAATCATTAGTAAAGGCCGCTATCGAGGCGGGTAGGATTAGGTGTTTGATCAAAAGAACTTCCTAATACGTACCCTCACCCCTTACTCCGGATCTCTGTGAACACCCGTGTTCATTGACATCCACGAGAGTCATTCTAGACATAGAATGCTAAGGCTAACGAGTTCTTAGTGTTCATGTCATTCCTTTGTGTCTTGACATGACATAAAGTATTCGTGAAACACCCGGAAATGTACCCTATTTTTCTAGTAGAAATATTTTACGAAATCTTTTCAGCGAATTTAAGTTTTAAATTAGCTTTTTATGTTTCGAGTCGAATTTAGAATTTCCGAGTTC